>APFE030798491.1:18257-54247 GCA_000404065.3 Pinus taeda
TTAGCTCTCTTTCTTTCATTCCTGACCATCCACTTCAGTTAAAGGCATCAACACTGTCTCCTACCTCGCCCCAAGGAACCCCCTGCAGAAACTGTGTCCCATCCCCGCACCCAAAATTTCCCTCTCCTCAATTTGCCACCAAAAACCCAAAAACCCCAAAATCAATCTTTCTGATCAGTTTACTAGCCTAATATCAGTGTTACCCTATTGGTCATCGCATCCATTGAAGATTTTACTGAGATTGATCGGAGAGAGCCTTCTCCTGCCCCGTAGGGCTAGCTACGAGGCTAAATGGTTTGATGTTGCCTTGAGGTTTGCCTTTTTCAGCCTGAGGTGAAGTTTCAAGCACTAACACCGGGAATTGATTTTGGTGATATTTTTTCTCCTGTTGCTAAGGTGGCTTCTATTAGATTACTTTTATCTATTGCTGCTGCTTTTGATTTTGAGGTAGAACATATGGATGTGAAGACAACATTTCTTCACGAGGATCTGGAAGAGGAGATCTCCATGAAGCAACCTTAAGGCTTTGTGGTGAAGGGTAAGAAAGAACTGGTATGCAAGTTAAAGAAGCCTATGTATGGGTTAAAATAATCACCAAGGATGTGGTATCAGAAATTTGATACATTTATACAGGGACTTGGCTTCACTAGAAGCAAAGCAAATCATTGTGTGTATTTTAAATTAATTGGTAATCATGTTATTTATCTGGTCTTGTATGTGGATGATATGTTGCTGGTTGGAAATGACAAAGAAGTTATCCAGGATTTAAAGACCCAATTGTCCTCCAAATTCAACATGAAAGATCTTGGTGTTGCAAACTATATTTTGGGCATGGAAATTAAAAGAGATCGGGCAAAGAAGAAGCTCCGGTTAAACTAGAGGAAGTATGTTGAGACAATACTGCAGAGGTTTAATATGCAGGATAGTAAACCGATGAAGGTTCCTATTCCTATAGGTGTCAGGTTATCTGCTAAACGGTGTCCTAAGACACAAGAAGAGGAAGAGGACATGTCCTGTGTTCCATATGCAACTGTAGTTGATAGCCTGATGTATGCAATGGTCTGTACTAGACTAGACATTTCACATGCAGTGGGAGTATTGAGCAGGTTTATGTCAAAACCAGGAAAGGAGCATTGGACAACAGTGAAGCGGGTTTTCAGTTATTTGCGTGGCACTAGTGATTATGATTTGTGATACCAAGGAAGACCAGGATTGGACAGAATGTTGGATATTCGTGGCTTTGTTGATGCAGACTGGGCTAGAGATTTGGATCAGAGAAGATCTACAAGTGGGTATGTGTTTAACCTATTTGGAGGTGCAGTCAGTTGAATGAGTAAGAAACAATCTGTAGTGGCACTATCAACTACAGAGGCATAATACATGGCAGCCACTCATGCAAGAAAAGAAGCAGTTTGGTTGCAGAGATTGTGTTCAAGTATGGGGTTAGTACAGGGAGCTATAAGGATAGATTGTAACAGCCAAAGTGCAATTTTCTTGGCAAAGAACCCTACTTATCATTCAAAGACAAAGCACATTCATGTTCAGTATCACTTTGTGAGGGATATGATAGAAGACAAAAAGTTGTTGCTGGTAAAGGTGGACACTTTGAAGAATACTACAGATGCATTGACAAAGTATGTTAGCTCTGAGAAGTTTTCTTGGTGTAGAGAAACAATGGGTGTTTCAGGGCTGGAAAAATGACTAAGCTCTCCTGTGGCCCCCTGTGGAAAGAAAACAACAAGTGGGAGATTGTTGGTTTGTGTTATATTCTTTCCACATATTTAACAGGGGGTTCGAGGGGTACCTGTAACCCCACTTTATGGGGTTTGGGGCACCGCCCCAGAAAATTTTGGTTTTGGACCCTATGTTAGGTTTGGCGGACCCACCTATGGTTTTGTGCATGATTTTCGCACATTTTTTTTGGACGCGATGGTTTTCGGTCCATGGTATTGGATGCTTCGGCATGTATAAATATGTATTGTAACATTGAAAGGAATATAATAAAAAATCAAGCTGGTAGTCTCGGTTTTTGGATCCACTGGGAAATATCTATGTATATGTTTTTTATGTGTTATGCTCTCGCATTTTTATTTTTCATGTGATTTAGAATTTGTATGCAGGTAATTTCTGTACGGGGTTAAAACCTACAATGTCACTTAGCCTTGTTTCCTCTCCCAAGCTGCGTATATTGTTTTCAGAGACAACTCGTCGGGTTGATCATATTACGACATAGTTCCATGTTGTGCTTATCAGTGGACATGATAATCACATCTATTTTTTGAGAAATCACTCTAACATAGCTACTGAGCATGGGAATGCTCAACTCAGGACATGATCTTATATTTTTGACTTATGTGGTTTGTTTCAGGTCTCTCACAGCCCAGAACCTCTAATCATCTCTCTCCTTTTTACTACAATATCTATAAAGTATTTCAGCTATCATATTCATCTCTGACCTCACACTTTAGGGGGCATATTTTATACATGCAAATGACCTCCTCATCAGCTCAGAGGAGAAAGACACATTGGTTGAAGACAAGACCTAAATTATAGGCCTATTTTCCAGGGTAACGCACCATAGAAACAGACAAGGACAGTTATAACACTTCAAATCTCTCATCTAAAGGCATTAGTCCCTAGGTTAATGCTCTATTTTTCCTAAAGGGTAGTGTTACCAGATATTTATGAGATTCTGGAGGTCAAAGCATGAGTTGACTAACTGACACTCCATTTTCCACTCACATTTCAACTCAAAAAGTAGGAAACATCCACCTCCAGCCTAACTAAGGACATTGTTATTCCTAACGGAGTCTCATGGGAAGAGAAAGAGAAATAAATCAAGGCAACATCCAATCATTTTACTCAATGAAAATCATGAAAGAATTGGCAAGGATGAGCCTCTCCCGATGTATATATTGGAGGGTCGGTCATTGTAGAAGAGGTTGAATGGTTGTCAAAACTTTGCAAGATATTTAGTATTATTATGCTACCAAGAAGTTGAGAGAGAGAGAGAGAAGCTAAAGGACTAAAGGAAGCTTGATCCAGCCAAGATGGTTGTAATCATTCTTCTTCTATCTAATAATATAAATCAGTTTATGTGTTGTCTACTTGATGGTGTTGATATTTTGTTCCTTTACATGTTGATTCGATTCCATGATTAATAAGCAACTTAGATACATGCTAGCTTATATTCGCAAATATTGATATTTTTATTATCAAGTTTTATATGTTGCACGATTACACTTTTTCTTTTCTATGTGCAAGTTATGATCTAGGGGTTGGCAGAGAGGTCTTCCACTTTGCCACATTGAGTTCTCCAGTAGGGCTACACTAAGTGCTAAGGTAATCCTTCTCCTTTTTCTTTGTCAATCATGGATTAATATGAATATATTTGTGTTTCTTTGTGACAGTTGCATCTAATCTTAAACAATATGCCTTGGGTCTCGGGAAGACCTGAGAGGGTATTTCATCCACAACCACCTATGCGTTAATCCCTATAGGAACTGCAAAAAAGGAAAACCTTAGTCAAACACGGCTAAGAGGTTATATTAGGTATTTTTTTCTATCTTTTAAAACCTAAGGGACTACCTATGAAAAGAGACATCTAGAGTTTTCTGTTTTGCCTCTTTTTCAAACTCTCTAAACATGAAAAACATGTCAATTTTTACCTTCACTGGAATTGTTAAAACATCAAATAGTGATGGACTCATCAATCATGACGACGTAAAACCACTCCTTCTCATGGTTCATTAAATATACTCGGAGGAATAACCTCAAAGGATGAACTTACAGATCAAGCATAGGTTATCCTCCTCAAGCTTGTTAAAAAATAAAGTGGTACTAACCAGTATGGTTGGGGAAATTGGGAAAACAAGGGATTCCATTTTTCTAATTGCAATGAGTCGCTCTTGAACATGACACTCTTCCACTTCATCCCTATGGCTATTGGGTTGGGAAATTTTCTTGTCTTTTGGTTATCATACCATTTTCAAAGCCTCCATTTCAGTGGTTCAATGCTACCAACTCCATTCATTGTTGCTAGTGTGTTCAAGAGAAGTCCTTTAGTTGATCTCTACTACAATACACTTAAGCCTTCATTTAATGTCTTCCTTTCCTGATCTAGTTCCATATCAGTATCATTTTGATCATTCTATCTCAATCATCATACATGTTTTTTGTCATTGATGGGGGATACATCAAGGCCCTCCTACGATGAGTCACTTCCTTTTGACATTAGCACATCATCCAGGAAGTTGACTTAGAAACACCCCTTGGTACCTTGGTTCATTCATACATCAATGGAAATTTTCCTTGCTCTCAGCGATAGGTATACATTAATGGCCTTCGATCGAAATATTATTTTTGGTGTTCAACATAAACTCTTTCATTCACACCATACGAATTGTACTGTAGTACCTTGAGAGACATTAACAATATCAATGGTTTCTCTCGTGTCTTTTAATGGCTTACATCATTGGCTGATAATCAGATGGTGTCTACGATGTTCTATTCCAGCTCATGTATTCACATGGTTAGACTCGTACATTGGTTGGTCATGTGAACGAGATAGAAGACCCCAGATCTAATTTCCACCATTCATGTCATGATTTCAGGATTATATAAAGATCATAATGTATGATGGTCATAATCATATAGACAGTCATCCAATCATGGGTCCACCTGTTACATTTTTGGACGCATCTTTTTGATCATTGTACATGTTATGTTAGCTTATGAACTGAGTATGGGTTTGCTTCTCTCAACAAACAAAGATGTCATGTTGTAAATGTATTGTAACAGATGAAGCTCACCGGTTTTCCTTGATGAATACTTGTTACAAGGTAAAGAAATTTAGTTGTCAGTCATCATCTCTTAATTTTCACTTTAGGGGTCATTCTGTTATAATCCATTTTTTCACATCTAATCAATGAGCCTCCTAATAGGATCAATCAACATCCTGTTCCCCCTCGTCACCATCTTCCACAAATCCCTATGCATGTATCTTTCATTTCCCAAAGTTTGAGCCCTAAACTTCTTCATTTGAGCCAGTTTGAGAACAATGATCCATGTAAGCCTAGTGGGGTGTGTTCACCAGTAGGTTTCTCCACTATGGTCGGTGTTGGTCACTAGCAGGTTGCTCTCCTTTGTACCTACATTGGTTCTAGAAATCTGGGGGAATGATCAAGATTATTGTTAAGATATGGTATGTTCTATGCTTATAACAGTTTACTTCTTTTTCTTATTATATTCCATAGATTAAAAATCAATTGTACATAAAGTAAAGTGCAGATAGAACATTAAACAATCGACAGAAAATAAGCCAAGACAAGAGACACAAGATGTGGCGGCTAGCCAGGCACAAACCCCACAATGTGTGGGGAAACCCTTTGATCAAATCTTCTTTTATCTTCAATAATTCAGCAGAGAGAAATAGTACAATAAACTTAACTTATATCAGTAGTAGCAAACCCTAGATTAGCAGCAATAGCATGAGCGGCTTCATCATCAAACTAGGTCAGACGATATCTCACAAACCAACCGTTGGATCAGCATGATTCCACCACAGAAGTTGCAGCTTCTAGAGGAGGTTCAGATGAATCTACAGCACAGTTCAGATGAGGAGATATTCTAGTCCACGCAGGTCAAAATTTATTTCTGCAGTTGCAGTTTCAGCTGCCACACCATTCTGCTCAGGAGTATGTCGTGTAGTAGTCTCCCTCTTAATGCCAGCCTTAGATATGCCTAAGTGAACCAATTGTAATATATCAGAGGTCTTGCTTTGGCTTGAGGGGAATGGTCCCCTTTTGAGCTTTCCTTTGGCACATCCTGGACATACACCTTCTTTCTCTACTCAGAATTTAGGCATCCCTGTCACCATTTGTCTTACACCGAGTATAGCTTTATAATGAAGGGGGCAAACCTCCAATGCCAAAGTTTAGACTGAAGAGATGTGTCATAAGACATGATACCTAATGGACTTCCATCAACCTGATATAATGAATCAACACGAAACCCAAGAGTAAAGGCATCTTTAACATTATTTTTCGATACACGTACCTTGCCATTGCTGAAGGTTACCTTGTAGCCTTTGTCTTCCATTTCCAAGATGGAAACTAGGTTTTTTTTGAGGTCAGGTGCATTTAATACATCCTGGAATTTATAGCCTTCTTGAATGGTTGTCCTCTTCCTCAATTCCCAGCTCTCCTCTTACCTTCGCTATTGAATTTGTCATTCCTTTGATTGCCATCAGAGGGATTTTGATCATCGTCCTGGTGTGAGTCCTTTCTATTAGGGCACTCCCTTGCATAGTGACCTACTTTATCGCAGATGTAACATTGTCATTTTCTTCCACCCTTAGGTCCAGCCTTTCCTTTTGATTTAGTCCCAGAATTATTTCTTTTCTTAGGATGAGAAGAAAAGGCAGCAGGAGGACCTTTAGACATGGGCATTTCTTGCTCTTCTTCCCTTGTTTCTTCTTGATTGCATTTAGCCATTAATTCCTTGAAACCACGAATTACATTATTGTTCAGGAGAGTAATCCTGAACACGTACCATTCAGATGATAATCCTCCAAGAGTCGTGAGTGCCATTCCCTTGTCAGTAATAGCCTCCCCAATAGATAGGATATCGTTCTTGATCTTGGTTATTCTTAGGAAGTATGCTTGCATACTCTCATCTTTGCCCTTCTTGATTTCCCTTAGCTTATTTCTAAGAAACAAAACTTGATTTGCATCATTAACTTTAAATAAACTCACCAGTCTATCGTAGATTTCCTTGGAGGTGTTCAGGTCAGAGATGTAGACCACCAAGTGCTTGTCGATAGAGTCCTAGATGATCACCTATTTTGACTTCTTTGGTTTTCCATTTGTTCCATGCAGTAGCGGATGCATTTGATGGAGGCTCAACAATATTGCCTTTTACATGGTCCAGCACTCCTTGATATTTTAGGGTTAGATCGATAGACATCTTCCATCTATGATAGTCAGCTTTCTCACGAAGCTTGCCTTCAGCAAAGTGTTGAGGACCCCATAGTTCTTTTAGGATAGCCTCGCCAATCTTCTCTTCGGTGATTGCTCTTGCTCTTGCTTGGGCTTTGTCTTCACCTCAGCTCTGATACCATGTTAAGATATGGTATGTTCTATGCTTATAACAGTTTACTTCTTTTTCTTATTATATTCCACAAATTAACAATTACATGTACATAAAGTAAAGTGTAGATAGAACATTAAACGATCAACAGAAAACAAGCCAAGACAAGAGACACAAGATGTGGTTGCTAGCCAGGGACAAACCCCACAATGTGTGGGGAAAACCTTTGATAAAATATTATTTTATCTTCAATAATTCAGCAGAGAGAAATAGTACAATAAATCTGATTTATATCAGCAGTAGAAAACCCTAGATCAGCAGTAATAGCATGAGCGTCTTCATCATCAAACTAGGGCCGACGATATCTCACAAACCGACCGTCGGATCGGCATGATTCCACCACCAGAAGTTGTGGCTTCTAGAGGAGGTTCAGATGAACCTACAGTGCAGTTCAGATGAGGATGTATTCTAGTCCACGTAGGTCAAACTTTATTTCTGCAGTTGCAGCTTCAGTTTCAGCAGCTTCCTTCAAACTAGGGCAGTCGATATCTTGCAAACCGTCCGTCGGATTGACTTGATTCCACCACCAAAAGTTGTGGCTTTCAGAGGAGGTTCATATGAACCTACAACATAGTTTAGATGAGGATATATTCTAGTCCGCGTAGGTCAAAGTTTAGTTTTGTAGTTGCTGCTTCAATTTCAGCAGCGTCCTTCAAACTAGGGCAGTCGATATCTTGCAAACCGTCCGTCGAATTGACTTGATTCCACCACCAAAAGTTGTAGCTTTTAGAGGGGATCCAGATGGACCTACAGTACAGTTTTAAAGAGGTGATTTGATGGTCAACGCTAGTAAAACTTTAGATCTGCAATTGCAGTGTCAGGTTCAACAGCTTCCGACTTCACATGTGTGAGAGAGAGACCCTTTTATGCGCAGTAGAGAAGAGACTCTTTTCTGCGCAGTAGAGAGAGAGAGATGTGATGAGATGAGTGAGTCAAAATAAGGAAAATTCCTCCTATATTTATCCACAACGTTGGTGTTTGAATAGATGCGACTGTTGGGCTTTTGAGCCTACATGAGTTGTAGGTCGGCTTGATAATAATTCCATAATCAAAATAAATTCATATCTCCATGAATACTTATCAGAATTGGATGATCTTTATATCAATCCTACACCTCTCAATGAGAGGAATCTAATAAAAATATTATCAACCATGAATAATATGACCCACATGAATTTTTTCCCTAGTTGCCAATTTTAACAATTATGGAAGCTTCATCTTCTAGGAGTTTCCAGAAGTTGTTTCAACTACTTACCTTGGATTAAACATTTGGATCATATCCTTCCCTACAATGGAGTTTTCACCACTTATCCTTTGATCCTATCCCTCCATCAAAGGTGGATCTCTTACCCTAGATTGATAATTGGATAAGAACTCTCAACTTACTTTCCTTCTCTATATATTCCCAGCCTTCCATGTGGTTGGGGGTTGGCTTTTGGAGAGTGATTTTGACCTTATGTTGTTGTAGTGAGTAATCATCTCATGCATTTAGGGTGATTGGAGGTGCATATTGTGATAAGGAAAGGACAATTCAACAACCTGGAGGAGCTATTCTACAATATCAACTACTGCTTATGGTTGTAATCTCCTTCCATTTATATTAATGCAAAGAATTCATTTTTTTCCTATTTGTGATGTTGTTATTTTTCTTATTTCAATACCATTTTGATCTATTGAATGAAGTACTTAGATGATAATGCATAGAGCTCGTAGTTTCTTGGCTTGTGTTATGTGACTATGTAGGTTCTACTTTTGGCAATCGAAGCTGGGATTAGAGCTTCCAACCTAAAGAATGAGCGATGTGTGCGAAGGATTCCAGTTAGGCCTCACTCTGTCATCTATTTACTTTAATGAAAATCATCGCGTTCCTTGTCTCTTCGTTGTTCTAGGTCAGCCATCGACCTAGGGGAGATATTTTTTTCCGCAATCTTAAATACCGTATAACAATTGGTATTTTATTTATGAAAATAAAGGAAAATAGGAGAAAAGGAAGGTGAAATGCCATAGGTTACATGTGAGGGGGAAATTAAAGGAAAACAAATGAATAAATTAGAGGCATCAATGATAAAAAAAGGCTTTTGAGGATCAATTCACAACTTTTTTTAGCCTCTTTGTCAATTCATTTTTGGAATTAGTCTGAGAGAGGATAAGAGAACCAAGAGGAGAAGGAAAGAAAGCAAGAAAAGTAAGGAAAATGGAAGTAAAGGGAAGCAACGATCAAGCAAGGAAAGGTTGGATCAAGTGACTTCATCGAGAATACTTGCATGTAATAGGAAATAGGTTGCATGTACGATTTCCTAGTAGGTTTTAGCATGCATGGTATACGCATGTGTATCTTTGGTTCATTTGTTGTCATTGGAATGGATTTTTCTAGGTTTTGAAAGTGGTTTTAGCCTTACCTTTCCATTTTTGGATAGTCATGGTGTGGTGAGATTCATTCTTGGTTGAGCTTTGGATTATTAGAAGGTTTTAGATCCGGGTGAGGGGGTCTCAAGAAAATCCCAAGAGTTGGGGGTGGAGATGGTTTTCTTTGGGAAGCCCTCAACAGGTGGGTGGAGAGGGGAAAATTCCTCAATGGATGGTGAAGGGATTCTTATGCATCCAAGCTCAGTTTGGTTTTGTGATCTCGGGACCATTTTAGGTGAGATCATGATAATGTAAGGGTGGAGGTGGTTTAACCTATGGATTCGTTTGGTTGTTTATGGATTGGTTTATCCCATGATATCCCACATTAATTCTTGGAATATGGCATGGGAATGATTAGATGAAAGAAAGAATAGGTTCAACCCAATCTATGGTCAGGTGGTATGTGGAAGTCCCTGACTTGGTTGGCTTGAGCTAAGTTCCTTTTGAATTTATGATTAAATGTACTTGTTATTATGTGGCTTTAATGGTTGTTCTATCATTGTTGATTATATGGTTATATGCTATTTATAAGCATAGTTTTATGACAATTGTAAGTATGGATATTATCATATTTTAATTGATGAATGACTAGTTAATGAATGCATGACCTAATTGGTATTATTGCAGCTATTGTGAGAGGGCATTAGTCCTTCTTTTAAATCTCAGATAATTTTTACATATCTATGTTGATATATGCATTAACGACCTGTAGTTTATATTTTCACTGTGTGTTCGACGGAATGACTTTCATGGTTAGATCAGGTAAGGTCAATTCCTTGAGTAAGTTTTGTGGTAGAGGCTTTGTCTCTGTGTTATTTATAATCTCTAGAAGTTTCATTAATTTTTAGGCAGGGATCTAGATCCTAGCCCTAGAAAAGTGGCTTAAATCTTAGAGTCGTTGGCATAGAACTACCTGAAAGAGACTACAGTCACTTGAAAGCAGGCTTGTGGGAGCGCAGGGGTCTAGATCCTAGCCCTAGAAAAGTGGCTTAAACATCGGAGTCACTGGCATAGAACTACCTGAAAGAGACTACAGTCACTAGAAAGAAGGCATGTGGGAGCAATTGGAGGGTTACAGTTGCATGGAGACCTTGTCATGGGAGTGATTGGGGGTCTAGCTCACTAAAAAGGAAATTTATCTCAGGGGATGGACACTTGGAACAATTGGTTAGTTCCTGGGGGTCTTGTTGCACTTGAGGGAAGTTAGTAAGGTCTTGTTTTGTTGACTCCATTTCCTTAAGGCCATCTAGGAGGTTGAGTCATGTCATAGTAGCCCCTTAGTTCATGTTTACCCCGGGAAAGCCAAAGAAAGTGGGTAGATATGAGAGGAGGCATGTTACACTAACTATTATGTCGGTTATTTTTTATTGATTATTTTATAACTACTTTTTTAAATAACTCACTAATTAAATAATAAGAAAGAATATTTAATAA
Source organism: Pinus taeda (assembly GCA_000404065.3). Classification (NCBI taxonomy): domain Eukaryota; kingdom Viridiplantae; phylum Streptophyta; class Pinopsida; order Pinales; family Pinaceae; genus Pinus; species Pinus taeda. The sequence goes on from APFE030798491.1 coordinate 29,247, forward strand.
TTAAATCATTTTAATAATTTAATTTAGAAATCTAATGTTTTACATGTAGTCAGTTAGCCTATTCATTACTAATCCTATGGCTAACCTATGCTAAATGTTACTAATAAATGTATCTTTTAAGTCGAACACCATTAACAAGTGATTGAAAAGGTGTCCCTATAAAGTCTTCAGTTGTATGGCTCTAGAAGGTTGATTGTGTTCATTGAAAAAAGGTCCCAGCCATGCACTTTAGAGTTTCTTTAGTTTTCCTTTTACTTTACTGTCATATAGTAACACTAAGTTACCGATTTGAAAATATTTATCTTGCACGTTCCTATCGCACCATGCTTTTTTTTGTTCTTTATTGATTTGTTTATGATAAAGGAGAATAAATTCAATCTTCCTCTAGTTTTTGTAGTTTTCTAAGTCATTTCATTTGTAAATTTTTATTATATTTTAATATGGTCGATACACTTTGTGTGTTTTCCGAACAATGGAACGGTACGACTACTTCATGTCCATAGACAAGTTTGAATGGTGCTCATCTTTTCAATTGCATATAAGTTGTGTGATACACCCATAGAATCACTAGAACTTTATCATCCTAATCGTCTATGTCTACATTGCAAATTTCCATTCATCCTTTATGTAATGTTTTGTTGAATGATTCAACAACATCAATTTCTTATGGATGGCACACGATAGTATTTCAGTGTTCGATCATAAATTTCTTCGTTAATACTTTAATTTTACCATTATCAAAATGTGTTCCTCTGTCGCTAATCATAACCAAGGGGAAGTTAAATCATGTTACTATGTTTTCATATATAAATTTGGCTGCTAGAATTTTAGTGCATGACTTGACTGGCTCCGTTTCTACCCACTTTGTTAAATATTCAAATTATGTTATTATATATTTTTCACCTATTTGCTTGGTTATTTTGGGAAATGGGCCAACAAATTCGATTGCCCATATCTCAAAGGGTAATTATGGAAGAATTGAGTGCAGTGGAATTTGATGTTTCAGTAAAGGTCGTCTCATTCTTTGACATATGTCACATTTTTGTGCATGTTGTAGAGAGTCACAGAACAATGTCAGTCACCAAAGTCCTACTTGCATTATATTTCGTGTAGTCATTTCTCCTTGATAGTGGCCTCTAGCCCCCCTTTGTGTGCTTCGTCGATGATTGCTTCTATTTCATGTTCTAAGGCACATATTTGAAGTACTTCATCGATTCCAAGCTTATATAACTATCCATTTATCAGTGTCTATGGCTTTTCTTTGATTGCAAGTGTATTTTTCTTCTTTTTCGATAATCCTTCATGTGCTTTATGAGTATGTAAAAAAAAATTAATTTTCAATAAGTTCTGATGGAACTGCTTCAATTCTAAATAAATGTGCTTCTGGAAGATCATCATCAATATCGATCAGTTCCTCTTGAGATTCTAGTCAAGATTGACAATGTTTTTACCTCGTCATACGATGACTTCAAATTCAAACTCTTGAAATAATAGTAACCATTGAAAAATGTGTCCTTAATGAACTGGTTTATTTACAAGATATTTTAATGCTTGATGATTGGTGTAAAATATAAAAAAGGGTTTTCCAGGAGATAGTTTTAGGATTTCTCTAAAGCAAAACTCATTGCTAAGGCTTTTCATTCTATCATTGAGTAGTTTCTTTCAACTTTGTTGAGTTTCTAACTTGCGTAGGAATTTGGATGCTCTATGAATTCTTCATCAGGTTGCACTAGGACTTCTCCGACTACAACATTTGATGCATCAACATGTACATGGAATTATTTAGACCAGTCTAGAAACTTGAGAATTGGTGTTTCGACAAGTTTATTTTTTAATAATTGGAAAGACTCGTCAAAGTCATTAGACCAAATAAAAGGAACATTTTTATTTAAAATCTCATCTATCAGAAATGTAATGTCAGAGTAATGCCTAATGAATCTTCTATAATGTCTTGTATGTCCCAAAAATATTTTGATTTGTTTATTATTAACAGGAGGCTTTAGATCTAATATTATCTTGTTTTTCACCATGTCTACTTTAAACATGTCCTTTGAGACCACATGACCAAGAAATATTCCAATTAGTGTTGCAAAGATGCACTTTTTAATATTGAAATATAAGTGTATTTGTCGACATCTTTCAAGAATCAGACTTAACCATTGAATATGGTATTTTAATAGTGTGTAGATTGTCTAGTCATTGAAATATACTGGAAATGTTTTATAAATATATTCTTGAAATGCTTTGAAAATGATCCTTGAAAATATTGTTGGTGCATTCTTTAATCCAAAAGGAATCACTCTATATGCAAAAGAAACAAACTCAATAACAAATGCCATTTTCTCTTGGTATTCTTCCGCTATAGGTACCTAGTTGTACCCTGAGAAGTCATCTATAAATGCATAGAATTCGTATCCTACAACTTCGTTTATAATATCGTCAGTGAACGATCTCAAAAATGGATTAGTAACTACTAATTTATTTAACCCTGGATAATCAACACAAATGTGTGGTCTGGTCAAGTGATGCTTCTTTGGTTGAATGGCCATGGGGCTTTCCCATTCTGATGTTTCTATGGGGTATGTTATCACTTCGTAATTTCCCAAGGTTGTGAGAGAAACCCATAGGTAAGCACAAAACCACTTTGGAAGTTGGGATCTATCCCTTCCAGCTTCAGAGAGGGATCTCTCTATATAATTTAGATTTGTTGTTTTAATATATTAGGCTAGTTATTGAGTTCTAAGTTTGGTTTTTTCAAAGATTTGGTTGAAAACTGCAGGGAAAGTCCATTGGGGATGGAGCCAATGAGTCTTAGGTGATCAAATACAAGAATGTCAGAACATATGTAATAGGGAAAGGTAGGCAGGCTTTTGGATCTTTAGAGAATTTGTGGGATGAATGGGATGAAAATATTTAGATTCAATTAGATATAGATCATGCTAAGATGAATTCAATAATTAATATCAGAGTGAAAACATAAATATTGTTTATAAGGCAGAGCAAAATGTATTTAAACAAATTCAACCCTTAATCTTCTTTAAACAATAGAGACAGAAAGAACATACGGAAAATTGGAAAAAATTAACAATTTTACAAGAGAGGAAACTTGACCAATTTCCTAACACAGGAATCCTAGAACAAACTTTTTGTATTAGTGGAATTGATCACTTCATTACATGCACAACTTTACATCAAGAATCTTCTTTCTTCAGCTGAGTTCCAAACCTTTGTACTTTGATATATGAAGTATTTATACAATTCATTAAAATACATTGATTTAAAATATCAAGATGTTTCTACAAAATATCCTTAAAAACTATTTAACAAAACAGTACGGGAATATAGGAAAACTAAAACTGTTGAAGCTCTCTGGCACTAACTTTGAGGATTCTGGTGATGACTCGGCCTGAAAAAAGTGTTGCTTTATTGTTGTATATGAATACCTATTTACTCTATAATTTGACATAACTTATCCCATCTATCTTCATATGGGGTGGAGAACTTGATTAACTTTCTATAGCTTTCATCCACCTTGGTATATTTCTGGAAAGTGGGCTTAATTACAAACAGTTGTTTTATTTCATGTTTGATAAGTATGTCAAATTTCAAACCTTCCATGAATGCTTTCCATGTAATGATTCCTTTTATGGTGGAACATTTTTATTTATCTCTTACTATGGAATATATTTTTTGTTGATAATCCTCTAGCTGAACTCATTTATCTCCCATTCCTTTTAAACCTGATAGCCCCTTTAGATGCAGTATATTGAATTTTTTGTGGAATTTTGGAATGCTAGCCTCCAAGTTATGACATTTATTCTCTAAATGTAACATTAATTTCCTTTTTTCTAAGAACTCTTCTTACCTCAAAAATTGTCTCAGTTCTGTCTGCAATCTCGTATTCTTCCAGTTCTTCTTTTGTCATTGAATTCAAAATTCTTATTAAGGCAGTAGCTTCACCTGGTTTCTAACCCAAAATTTCTTTTATATCTTCTATGGCCTCTTTTGATCTTTGAACTAATTCCTCTTGCTCGAAAATAATTTATATTTTAGTCTCCATTTGTTTAATATGTCCATTATGTTCAATGATCATTTTAAACATATCTTCTTTATCCTTCTCTATTTGACCAACTTCCCTTGTTTGTAGATCTTCAGTAGATGGAATTTTGAGCTGCTTCTTCAGGGCTGCAATATCATCATTTTTTTTATTTTAACGATCTCCTCAGCAGCTTTTACTTTACTGGGATCATATCCTAGTTTAAACAATAAATCCTCTAAAGACTTTATCTTAGTGTCTTTAGCTAAAGAATATATTTTCTCTCATTTTAATTGAGACTAAATATTGTTGACTAAAGCTTGAAGTATGGATGCTTTGATTGTCGAGTTTGTCAGGGTAGAATACAGCATTTCACCTATTTGCTTGTGCAAATCCATCTGATCAATAGGATGGATTTTATCGATGTTAAAATAAAATATAGTCTTCTTGTATTCATCTGCACTTTTAGGAAAAGGAACTTGAGCTTCAAGGAAATCTATCTGCATTTTCCCTTCCTCGGTGTCAAAAGAAGGGAGAAGTTTGTGTTGTGATGAAGTTGTATGTTTCCAGAACTGAGAATAGGATGTTTCTTTCAGGAGTTCATTTTTTTTATTTCCTTATACCTAGAAAATATACTTGGTTCAGCTTGATCATGGACCAATTCTTCTAATTGAGATGCTTCCAGTGGTTCTTGATAAGTTGAAGATGATGGTGACCCTATGAAAATGGCTTAAAATAGAGGGAAAGTAGAAGTATAAGGACCTATCAAAAATATTGTAGACTGAACATTTTATTCCTATGAAAACTCTTCTAATGGATTGGTTTTCTACCTCTTTTTATATATTTGGAATTATTTCCCCTAAATTTATGAAACTAAAGGGGAAACATCCTCCCTTGGTCTCCTTATTTTCCTATGGCACTGGTGTCTGTGATGTCATCATAGAAAGTACATTTTCTTCTGCCTCCTGCAATTTGTTTTCCTAGCATTGATTTTGATTCATATATTTCTCAATTTCAGGTATGGGAGTATGAGTGTAAGGAGTAGTTTTCTTCTCTACTCTCAACTTTGATATTATTCCTAAAGGATCATATGACGAAGTGAAACTGAGTTTAAATCTCATTTGCTTGAGCAGAAGATCTACTTTTTTTGTTGTTGTCCTAGTATTACAAATGAAAGGCCCAACCTGTGCTTTTATTTTGAACTGAGATTTTCTTTTAGCTATCACAAAGTGTAGATCATCCATATTTATCATTTTCCTAATATACTCTAATGAAAAAATTATGAACAAAATGTCATTTTTCTGAACAACAATTGCTCTTTGACTAGGTACGTACCTAAAATGGCACCATGAGACAAATTTTGGAAAACGATGGATTTGGGGAAAAAATAATTGAGGTAGGAAGGAATCCAACAAACTCAATTCGTCACTGAGATCAAGAAAATTTTGTTTTAACCAATTGTGGAGTTCGTAGAGTTCGAACTCATAACTGGTTTCATAAATTTTATAATGTTGGTCCACTAAGGGCTGATGGTCTAAGTCAATTACAGAGGGGAGCATAGTGTTATCGGGAAATCTAGTGTTTATGTAAAGCTTCTAGTCCCACTAAGATGGGTAGCTATCTTAGAAACAAACAGATTAAAGTTACATTTGTTTTCCTTTACGAGAAGTAGATAGGATAAGAGCAAAGAATACCAACCTCGATCTCTCGCTTGGTTCTCTTCTTGTTCCTTCTCCCCTTTGACAGATATTTGCCTCTCCTCCCTTGACCTCTCCGCTTCAAAGAGTACCTATAAAGTCAAAGCAGCATAATACCTTCAAATTGCAGAGATCTACAGTCATAAAGAATATAGGACCAAATATATATTGACCACATACATGCATATATTAGCAAACATACAAGAATGGGGAGGAAAACTTGAATAGCTTTATTGATATAGAGATTAGAAGAGAGGATTACAACCCGTTGATCTGACCTAGCATCATCCTCCCAGCATGAAAGCCCTTCTTCACCTCATGAAAAGCTTAGATCACCCAACACTATGATATTCCACCAGGAAACCAACAGCACTTCCTTACAAGATACAAAATTCCAGCCTTTGGATCTCTGGGATGAGGGATCCATATATAGATGATTGTAAGAGGGTGAGTCAGCTTCTAGGATTTTGATTAGTGTCCTCTCTTTGATATTTGTTTATTCCACTTGGAGATTGATGATATCTTACTCATCGGGCGAATTCAGAGAGGCAAGTGTCACAGGAGAAGTTTCTGGAAGATTCCATGATCATCCACCTTGCAAACTGTCTCCGCCATTTGTCTACTCTCACCCATCGCACCCTACAGAAGGGTTTTCCAATATGCATCACACTTTTTACACTAAGAAGGTGAGATGCATCGTACCCTCTGCACTGAGCAGTCTGTATGGTCCAGTTTTGACCAGTTCTGAGCAGTTTTCTGTGGATAACTTCTAGGAGATGATGTAATCAGCTGACCTTGTTCCTTTAGGGCATGAAACAACACTTTTAGGGACTCAAAAGCCCTCGGTTTATGGACATATGTGATTGGAGTTTTAGTGCCCAAATATGTCTATAACAGTTGCCCCCTAAAGCATGAGGTCGAAAATCTTTGATGTCGGGTGAAATGCTTTATCATGAGGACCCGAGGTTCTTTCGAACTGGAAGGTGACCTGTAATAAGATACAATACAATACATTATCTTCATAAATTTTTCATGATCTAGCTGAGGCAGGCATTCCCATGCTCAACTTTATAAATTCATTTTCATGTACACATGACAGACAACCGTCTGTGTGGCAGACTGATGATTCTGGTAGAGCCATCATCCTTTGATTTGGATGATCATTTGTGCAGCAATGATGTACATTTGATGTCTTTCCTGAATATATCGCAGCCCAGATGGATGAAACTAAATCCGGGGTCTTCAAACTCATCCAATCCTCGCCCGAAGTACAAGTCGATCCACGTGAAAAATGTTCTGAAGTCGAACATGGAAAGACATCGCTTGATTACTAGCCAATGATGTAAGTTGTTAATAGGTGCGAGAGGAATCACCGATAATGATGATGACACTCAAGGTACTACAGTACAATTCGCGTGGTGTGAAAAAGGGACTTGGCGTCAAACACCACGCAAAATCTTTCAGTCGAAGGCCATTGATGTAAACCTGTCGCCGGAAGTGAGAAACTTGCCATTGAGGCATGCAAGCTTCAAAGTATTGAAAGGGTTGTTCCTAGGTTGACTTCTTGGATAAAGAGCTGTCGTCGACAAGAAGCAACCCGTCGTAGGAGGGCCTTAATGAATCCCACATCTATGACACGGAATGGAGCAAATGATTTTGTTGAGGTGAAAATGATCTAATGATACAGGGTTCAAGGTGGCGGTCATGAAGAAATGAAGTGTGAAGGTATTGCAGCGGATGAGACACAAGATGGTTTGGTGAATTCTTTGATCGACTTCTCTTGAACATATCGGCGACACTGAAATGGATTGGTAGCGTTAACCCCAAAGATGGATGGTACAGTGGACCAATGGTAATATGACTGGTGAACGGAATGACCCAACCTGACTCAATCATGGTGATGAAGTCAAAGTGTCATGTTCAAGAGCGACTCGCTACCAATAAAGTTTCTTCAAGTTTTCTTCCAAATTTCCCCCAGTCATTGTTGACCAGTACCTCTTTATTTTTATCAAGCTTGAGGAGGATAACATATGCTTGTTCTATAATTTTCCCTTCGGGAAAACCCGTCGCCATGTTTTAACGAGCCTAACGACGGTGAAACTTGTTCTTGTCTGCATGGACAAGTTTGTCGCTATTGGTTTTAACGAGTTTAACGACAAAGACAACTCGGTCCTTTTTCAATTTTAAAGAGTCTGAAAAGGGATGGAAAGGAAACTCCATTAATCCTTTTTCATCATATAATCCCTTAAGTCCGAAACAGTATAAAATAATATGAAAGGGATGAATTTTCGATAGTTTTAACGAGCCGAACAAGACAAGCGCTCGATCTTTTTGTGTAATAATCCCTCAGGTCCAAAAAGATTAAAATCTAGAGGAGGGATAGCACTCCCAGTAGCTTTAATGAGTTGGAGAGGCCAACTGCTCGGCAATATTTTCATATTTTACGAGTCAGGTGAAAAGAGCTTAAAGGAGACTCATTTTTTGAGGAACAAGTGATGTTTTCGGGTAGCTGCTGATTCCATGTAAGGTTTGGAATTTTCCAATCACGACAGTGTCACAAGGATGGCTAACATAATCACTCTTCGTGGCTGTTCCTCAAAAGGGTAACCAATCAAATGGAGGCGTATGATCGGCTAAAACAGAGTGGAGGTGATGGCAAGAACACGACCAGGGCTCAAAAGCTTATGATAATGCATTCACAAAGGTTATTTACTAGAGGTTGGTTCATTTTTTAATGAGCTTAAACTCTGGGGGAACATTTGCTCATTGTTTAGGTTTAATTTTTAACAAGCTTGAACTTCACGTAAAAACTGCTCGTGCCAATTGTATAATAAGGATATCTCATCGATAGGTTCAATTTTTAAGGAGCTTGCACCATCCGAAACTTTGCTCTGCTCCCTTTCGCATGAAAGCTAGGAATTACCAACTACTATCCTAGGGGTTAGTTAACTACTAAGGTTAGGTAGGAAAACTTTTCCTTTACTTTGTCGGCGCCATTTGGCCCCTGCGAAGGCGAACGGTCGATTTGACCACTCACCTAACTTAAGCAATTGAAGTTAGCAGAACTATAGAGTTAGTGTTACGCTGGCCGCTTTTCACACTTGTGCAAAAAAAGGTTTGCATGCCCTCAAGTATAGCGAAGTAGAGTTTCCAGGTTACCCTTCAATTTGCAGACAAAACATTTGGTCTGTCGGGAAAGGCCTACCTTTTTCATGTTACCCTTCAATTTGCAAACAAAACATTTGTTCTATCGAGAAAGGCCTACCTTCTAACAGAGGTATCTTATTCCAGTCTAATCCCATCTTCCTAAATGGATGGGTGTGTCAGAATAGTCATATATCCTTTGCAGAAACCTACCCTATACCCAAAGTTTTCCTGCTGAAGCAGACCAGGGTGCATGCCCGCTGGGTTTCAGTCATGGACACCGAATTACTTGTGCTCTTCAGGTGGATGGACTGGAGATTGATGAGACATTCCTTGCATGAAAAGACCAGCTAGGGATGGTACTTGACTATTAGCTATGTTTGAGCCGGGAAATGAAAGTTGGTCTATGAGCTAGACCACTCGGCTTTCATGCGGAAAACATATTACTCGAAAGAGTGAGGAGACAATGGCTCCCATGCTATAAATATAGTCATGCCCAAGGAGTAGATTATAATCTAAAGGTCCTTGGACTACCATTATGTTCAGATACACGGTTTTCCCTCTCAAAGTTATAGGAAAACTCGGAAGGATCCCTAACTGTCGACTGGTTCCTTTATCAAAGCTTGTTAGATTTCGCATCTCAAGCATAAGCGTTGGCGAACTAAGCGCTTTCCAAGAAGTTGAGGAAAGGATACTCATAGAAGCCTCTTCATCTATGATGGTACCGACCATGACCATTCTGTAAGCTTTTACAATGATTCGGAATGGTACGTTAGACGGTAGACGGGGTCTTCCTAGTAGATTCCAATCGAAAGAAACGACTAGGTTGCTTGGAGGTGGGACCGAGTATACAGTTGGATATGACACTGACGAACTTCCTTCCTGCGGTAAAGGAATGGGTAGATTGCCCCCATGTTCATCGGAGTCTGTGTTTATGAAAAGAATTTGAACGTTGTTGTTCTTATTCTCTTTGGTGATGGTATCATCTGAAGATGGACCTTCTGGAGACAAGACCAACTCGACTACTGCCTCAAACTTTTTACTTTGGTCTGGTGTGGACTCAAAGGGTTTATCTTCAATGATAGATGCTTCGACTAACCACAAGGGTGTGTTAGTCGGATTTTCAACTAGCGATGGACTCGGCAAGAGTTTCTTGTACCCAGGAGGAAGCCGTAGTGGTGAAGCAGGATGGTTATCCAAGACTCTTTTAGCTTCGTCCAGGAAGGGACAACGGTGGACGCCATGATTTCCTTCGCACAGTCTACAAGGGAATTTACATTTTCCTTTCTGTCCAGAGACTTCGTTTTCACTAGTTGACAATGTACTTTCAACATGATCATCAGAGGTTGACAACGCCGGATTGTGCAAATGAGGGGACCAGTCCCTTAGGATCCGAGCGATGCAAGGACAATCTCGATGATAGTGATCCCCTTTGCAAATGACACATGGAGATTTCGGTTTGGATGGTCCAGTGTGTGGATTTTCACTAACTGATGCACAGTTATCCCTTTTTTCCTTTGGCTCCTTCTTCTTCTTCTCTTTCTTCTTCCTTGTCTTCTTCTTCTCAGTTACTTGGTCTTTAGCTTCATCAGCCTTGCGAATCGAAGAGGAAGGAGGGGAGGGAGAAACAAGCGAAGTAGAAGGTTGGGGGATAACTCTAGTATCATCAAGTTGCTGACTTGATTGCTCAAGAATTGTGGCGGTTTGAACGGCAGAGGTTGAGAAGAGCTTGGCAAGCCGATTGTTAGTGCTGGGAGGGACAATGTGGCCATATGAGGTTCACCAACATCTCCCCAACTAGGATTTCCCCCAAGGGGAAATCCTTGGTTGGTGGACTCCATTTTTCTCAACCTAAGACCAACGAGGGAACAGTGACGTTATTCCTATTAAAATAAATTTTAGACACTTTGACACAACTTGCTTTTTCAATTTTTAAGAGTCGAGAAAAAGCAAAAGATGAATCTAGTCGCCTTTGATTTTCAACGAGCCCGAAGTGACAAGTGCTCAGATGGACCTTTTCCTTTAAGGACTCTGAAAAGGAACAAAAGAGACTACTCTGGAAGTCTAGAGAGAGGGATTACCAAACCAATCACAAAACTACATAATATGTTTTACAGTATGGCAGTCAATCTTCCCGAATGTTGTGTTCAGTGCATTGCGATCGATAGGGCAGCAGACACGGCTTCCTAAGGATAAAGGATATAGCCTATTGTGGTATCCCAATATATACTCAATGGTACATGGAAGCACAAGTCCGTACTAGCACTTGTCGTCTCAAAGAGGAGGAACCACCCAACCTACGATGAAAGTGATAGTTACCAGGTTTTACGATGCCAGAATACGTCTCTAGCCTAGACTTCTAAATGTTGTGCGTTAGGTTCCAAAGCGTTTTTATGTTCATTGAATTTATTTTACAGATGATCTTTATTAAGAATTTTTCCTTTCAAGTTCACCGCATGATGTAGATATACAATTCCTAAAATGAAATCTAAGATGATAAACAATCATTTAATCTTCTTTTTGCAATGAAAATCCTAGCTACTAAGGAAAGAGAAGCGGAATTCTTTCAACAAAGAGCAAAGAGCACACACTGGATGCATTGTGCTAAATCAAAATCAACAAGTAGTCTAAATGCAAATGCACATGCATGTATTTGTTTTCACTTTCTTAATGTGTGAATGACAAAAAGAATGCTAAGTACAAATTTGAATCGTTTCAAGCGACAGTACTAACGATTTTCTTTTCAAAAAATGAAAGGAAGATAATGACGACACTTTGCGATTTTGAATTGAAAATTGCTTTTGAGACTTGAAAAACTACTAATTCAAATCAAATACAAGAGTAACAGTATAATCGACCATCAAGAACAATAGAATTATTTTCTTTGACTAAAAACGACACTTGCGACACTTTCAAATCAAAAGACGACAGCTTGATTACGCTACTTCTTTGTAAAAGAGGATTGTAAATGGAAAACAATACATAAAAACATTTACAGTTCTTTGTACTGTGGAGGCTGAATCGTGCAAAGGAAGGGGGTTTCCACAAAGGTATACTGATCATAGACAGCAAAACCCCTGAATAAAGTTGAAGAGAGTGAACAAAAAACCAAAATTTGGAAGCATAAGAGGCCTTATCTAATCATCACACCTGTAACACAGGGAAAGTGTGATGCATCTCACTTATTTCACATGGGAGGTGCAATGCATCCAGATTCCCAAGAGGAGAAGGTGCGATGGTCCAGGAACGAGACTTCAACTTGGTTCTGGGTCACAGTTTCCAGCATAGTTCAGGGATTTAGGCTGAGCAAATGATAGTCAGTAAATGCAAATCACAGGGGTTGACCTAATGAGGTTACTGGAGCCACCACCAGGGCAATTAGGATGTTTGCAAATCAATTGTTCAGTTTATAAAAAAACCCATAGATAGACTGAAGCAGCATTGATCTACTTTGCACTTGCACAGTAAATGCAATTCGAAGGCTAGCTGGCTTGACTTTAGGCTCCGTCTGTAAGTTTATAAAGCAAACAAATATAGACAAGCAAACAAGCTAATCGCTCCCCAGTGGAGTCACCATTTTGTTATCAGGAAATCTAGTGTCTATGCAGAGCTGCTAGTCCCACTAAGATGGGTAGCTATCTTAGAAACAAACAAATTAAAGTTACTTTCATTTTCCTTTACAAGAAGTAGATAGGAGAAGAGCAAAGAATACCAACCTCGATCTCTCGCTTGGTTCTCTGCTTGTTCCTTCTCCCCTTTGACAGATCTTTGCCGCTCCTCCCTTGACCACTACGCTTCAAAGAGTAACTGTAAAGTCAAAGCAGCATAATACCTTCAAAGTGCAGAGATCTACAGTCATAAACAATATAGGACTAGATATATATTGACCACATACATGCATATATTAGCAAACATACAAGAATGTGGAGGAAAACTTGAATAGCTTTATTGATATAGAGATTAAAAGAGAGGATTACAACCCATTGATCTGACCCAGCATCATCCTCCCAGCATGAAAGCCCTTCTTCACCTCATGAAAAGCTTAGATCACCCAACACTATGATATTCCACCAGGAAACCAATAGCACTTCCTTACAAGATACAAAATTCTAGCCTTTGGATCTTTGGGATGAGGGATCCATATATAGATGATTGTAAGAGGGTGAGTAAGCTTCTAGGATTTTGATTAGTGTCCTCTCTCTAATATTTCTTTATTCCACTTGGAGATTGATGATCTCTTACTCATCCCTGGGCGAATTCAGAGAGGCAAGTTTCACAAGAGAAGTTTCTGGAAGATTCCATGATCATCCACCTTTCAAATTGTCTCTGCCATTTGTCTACTCTCGCCCATCGCACCCTACATAAGGGCTTTCCAGTATGCATCGCACTTTTTACACTGAGCAGGTGAGATGCATCGCACCCTCTGCACTGAGCAGTCTGCATGGTCCAGTTTTTACCAATTCTGAGCATTTTGTTGTGGAGAACTTCTTGGAGATGATGTAATCAGCTGACCTTGTTCCTTTAGGGCATGAAACAACACTTTTAGGGACTTAGAAGCCCTTGCTTTATGGACATATTTGATTGGGGTTGTAGTGCCCAAATATATCTATAACACATAGGGTTTCCCCTTGTGGTTTTCAATTTTCCTTTCAAAGACATGTTGAAAGAAATGAGAGGAAAAAATAGTGTAATTACCCGGAAATTAGTTGGAGGAACATTGTTCGGCTTGATATAGTTGTAAAGTAGTACTAGGTTCAAACATCAATGTCATGGAATCGCAGAGGAAAGGCCGAATGAATGGGGTTCTAGTTTATTTTATGGGTGAAAACACTTTACAGTTGAATATGGTCCATTTAATAGAATGGATTGATTAATCTGACAATGACTATATTTTAAATGGATACTTAATGGTTGTATGACAGGCATAGGGATGTGATAGGAGCGAGAGCGGAGTGGTAAGGGGACGTGACACTTGGCAAGAGGGGGTTGGAGGAGAGGTGACATGTGCCAGGAGCAGATTGGTGTCAAGGGAGCGGGGTTAACAGCTATTTTTAGGCGGGAATAGGGGAAAGGCAGATTTTAGAGGGGGGGTGAGTGGTAAGTAGTTTAGGTAGACGGGGGTATGAAGTCTACAAGGGAGAACCAAGTTGCAAAATATGGATTTGGAGAATCCACTTGTAGGACCCCCCCCCCTCTTGATTAACTGTCAGAGGGGTGGAGGGGGTCTGTAGTCATCGAGAGTCGTTGATCTAAGAAGGATAGATTATGGTCGTAGTTTGCATCTCGAGCGTTATTACATAAGACAAAATGCATCATGTCAAAATAACTTTATTAAAAGTAAGCCAATCATTTTTAAAGTGTGTGATTAAACTAATTAAACTTAATTATTTAACATGTAATGCGGCATTTAACCTATCAACGCATATTTATTAATTTCTAAGGGGTTTTTCCATCATATTTTTTTTGTTTTTGAGTATATATCTATTTTTTATTTTGTTTTTTCACACATATATCATTTTTTATATCCCCTTTTTCATTTTATTTTTTTCTTTTATTTTTCTTTTTTCTATTTTTTTTCTTCTTTTTTTTTTAAATAATTCGTTGAATGAAATATTATTTATAACATCTCATGGCATGAAAATCAATAGATAATCATCAAATGATCCTATAAATTATATGACCCTAACAGTGGCTCCAAGGGGATGGCATCGTCCCTATGAGGTGTCAAGAACGTTGTAGATCAGTAGCCTTTGTCTATTGGGTAATTTGTTCTTATTTTGTGACTGAATTGATTACCTATTGTTATTATAAATATTAGCAACAATTTCACCATAAGCTTAGGGCCTTCTCTTCAAGCTTCAATTCCTTATGTCAGCCACCCTCTCTTGCAATAAAATGATAAAATGATATTTACAATGACTTGGATGAGAAACTTATCTATTCTTGAAGAAAATAGTGCTTGAGTAGTCTACCATTGATAGGTCCTCCCACAGTCCTTCTCCAGTCAAGTCTTTTAGAAAGAATGCATTGTTACCTCAGAACGCTTCAATTTTATAGGGTCCTTTCCATAGACTGTCAAATTTCCCATGCTTACCTTTCTCTTCATTTATTGTGTCCCATCTCAACACGAGATCATCTAGTTGGAAATCATCTCCTTTGCTCCTTTTGTCATGGATCTTCTTAATTTTGTCATGAATTATCTGAACTTTTTTGTAGACCTCCTCCCTAGATTGTTGCAGCTATATCGTTTCGTTTATCCTTATATGTACATCATTTGGATCCACTTGTGATTCCTGCAATAATTTTAGCACAAGGATTCCTAGGGAAGTAGGTAAAATTACATCTACTCCATATACTAATTGGAAAGGAGACATTCCAATAGACTTCTTAGTGCTAATTCTGTCAGCCCACGGATAATTAACCAATTTCTTATGTCAGGATTTTTATTTTCCTACAATAGTTTCCTTATAATTTTTACTAAAATCTTATTAGAAGACTCCGCTAACCCATTCCCTTGTGGATAATAAATAGTAGAGTGTCCTAGTTTTATGTGATACTTGTGGAAAAAAACAATCATTTTCTTTGATTTGAAAGTAGCAGCATTGTGAGTAATGATTTTATGTGGACATCCAAATCTGGAAAGAATATTACCTTCTAAAAGTAGAATGATTATAGCGTTTGTAGCTTGTCTGGTTGGAATGGCCTCAATCCACTTGGTGAAGTAGTAAGTGGTTGTCAAAATCCATTTACGTTGAGCTGAAGAGCTTGGGTGGATTTCCCCAATAAAATCTAGACCCCATTGTTGGAAAGGAACCTCAACTGAAATGGGCTTTAAAGGTAATGGAAAAATGTTTCTCTTGCCTTCAAAGATTTGGCATTGATGGCATGTTGAAACTCTCTTATAAACATCCGAAAACAAGGTAGGCCAGTAAAAACCAGCTCTCAGGATTTTGTTGGTTGTGGTCTTCCAGTATAAATGTCCCCCACAGTCTCCTTGATGAAATTCCTCTGTGGCCCTGTTTGCTTCATCCTTCATTAAAAAAATTATCAAAATATCTCCATCATCCTTCCAATACACATTCTGATCTAAAATGAAGAATTTCATAGCTTTTAACTTGAGAAATATAGCTTTTGTTTTTGCTAAACCAAGAGGAGCTTGTAAATTTTTAAAACAAAGATAATATTTGCATACCAAAGAGAGGTATCAAATGCTTTTGATACCTGTGGAGTCGCCAACTCTTCATGTTCATCAAGTGCAACTATAAAATTTATGTCTAGTGCATAGAAATTTGACCCAGACAATAGCTTAGCCAATCCCTGACCTTTGATGAGCTTAGTAGGTCTTAATTCAATTTCATATTCTAGAATTATAGCAATCCATTTACCTCTTTTCCCATTTGGGTCAGTCTGAGTGAGGATATCTTTCACTACAGCACTTGGAACAAATGCAATTATATGGGAATGGAGAATGTATACTCTAAAATATTTAAGTGCCTTTACTAGAGCAAGGCTTGTTTTTCCATGATATTGTACTTTAAGGAGGTATCTCTTAAATCTCTGCTGAAGAAAGCTATAGGTTGTTCAAATCCCTCATTATTTTTCTGCAACAAAACTATTGCAATGGTTTGTTCATATGAAAAAGAGAAAATCATGAAATCTTTAGTAAAATCAGGGCTAATTAAAACAAGAGAATTTTTCAAAGTTATCTTTAATTCACTAAAATATTTTTAGCCTCACTATTCCATTTTTATCTCAGTATCTTTCTTCAACATGTTTGTGATTTCTCTCAGTATATCGGCCAAGTTTCGAATGAATCTTCTTAGGAAATTGATCCTACCGATAAAAGATTGAATTTCTTTTTGGTTCCTGGGAGGATCAATCTTCATTATGGCTTCAACTTTGTTGGGGTCCACTTTGATACCTTCTTTTGAAATAATGTGGCCAAGTAGATTTCCTTCCCTTAAACCGAAAAGAGATTTTTTGGGGTTCAAGGAAACACCATATTTCCTGCATTTTTTAAAAACCCTCCTCAATTGTAGCAGGTAATATTCATATATTTTGGAAAAATATGGTAATGTCATCTAGGTAAATTACAATGAACCTATCCTTCTCATTAGTGAATGCAATATCCATTACTCTCTGAAAAGTGGCTCCTACATTCATAAGGCCAAAGGGAATTTTTACATACATGAAGGTCCTCCAAGGTGTAGTAAAAGTTGTTTCATGTTGATCATCAGGATGTACCAGAATTTGGTTATATCCTGAGAAACCATCCAACAAAGAAATTATGTTGTAACAAACTACTTTCTATAAGATATGATGCATTTTAGGTAGAGGGTAGTTGTCCTTGAGAGAAAAAATTTTCAGATTCCTGAAATCCACACAAAGTCTTATTTCTCCTGTCTTTTTTCTTGTTGGTACTAGATTAGATACCCATTTTGAAAATCTCAAGGGTATAATGATTTTTGCATCAAAGAGTTTTTTAACTTCCTTTTGTATCAAAGGTAGCAGAACTGAATTTACCCTCCTTAATTTATGCTTGAAGGGTTTTTGGTCTTCTCTGATGGGAATGGTATGTTGTATGACACTGGTATCATATGATTTTAGATCTTCAAGCTCCAAGAAAACACATCAAAAAATTATTTTAATACATCAATGTATTCATGTTTTTATTTGGGAGGCAAGGATTTGGAAAACTTTAAAATCTAAGGACTTTCCTCAGTACCTATATTACAATCCTCAACCTCATCTCCTACATGTTCTATTTTTGGCTTTTTGGCCACATCGTTAAAATCAAATAGCTCTTCTAATGGCACCAATCCTCTTGGTAACACATTGTCTTTCAATTGTAGAACCTCAAGTTCCTCTAGATTATCTTCGGTTTCATTCAACACTATTTCATTTATATTCTCATCTACATCATCATCTACATCAATATGTAAACTCTCAAAATCTTCTTTTAATTGTACAAAATTTTCTACCTGCTTATCACTATCAAAAATATGTCGTTATCTTACATTATTTGGGACAGTTGGCCTATGTTTTACTTCAACCTCATATTTTCTATTGGGAAGGAATGGAATTTTACAAGTATTGGCTCAATTAGCCAAAGCATCAGCTAAGATATTTTTCCCTCTAGGGATAAGGGATAATTGATATTCAGGAAAACATTGCAGAAAATCTAAGACTACATTTTTGTAGGCTCTTAGTCTAGGGTGTTTAGCTGATTGCTTGCCTTTAATTTGGTTAATGATGAGTTCAGAATCCCCATGTACAAAAATTATTTTATCTCCCAACCTCTTCAAAATTTCCAATCCTAAAATCAGTGCTTCATATTCAACTATATTATTTGTACATTGGAAATTAAGCTTGCAAGCATGTCCCTTTGCTATACATGTTTGTGTATTTGAGATGAAAACACCTACCCCTGCTCCTTCCTTTCTCACAGCCCCATCAAAATCCATGTTCCAAAGGGCTTATTCCTCTTCATATTGTTTCTCAGTATCTAATTGTATCTCCTTTATCTTTCTCAATTCAGCTTCCAAGTCTGACACTTCCTCCTCTACACATTCATTGTTATATAAAATAAAGGATTCCATATCTGAATACACAGAATACAAGGGGTAATTATTTGGTTTATCTTGGCTACTAACCATATATTTCATTAATGTTTCCCCGTATAACCTTCTCTGCTGACCAAAAACGGGAATGGTAGCATAGGTCATGTCCATCTACAAAGTACCTTGTAACTTTTCTCCTCATTATCTTGATAGCAACATTCCATACTTGGGAGGTATGTCTGCCACAAAAATATCCATTACCACACTCTTTACTCATATTTTGACTAGAGTAACACCTAAATATTTGATGAGACCTAAACACCTTACTTTGTTGGAGTCAAAAGAAGATAAATCTTTGTAGGGCCTTGTTATGTATAATACTAACTTCTCTATGGTGGCTCTAGGAATAAGATTGTGCAAAGCACCAGAATCAAGCATAACATTATGAAAAAATTTGTCATGAATGTTCAAATTAGTATAGAAAGGTGGTGCACTACCATCTTGAGACTTCCCTTCAAATTTAGGCCCAAACAATAACTCAGTTGGTCATAGATTAAGTTGATTATGTCCCTTCCCCTATCTTCAGAGCCTTCATGACTTAAGATCTATATGCATTCTTGTTAATTAATTCAATCAGAGGAATATAAATGTTTACCTTGGATAATTCATTTTTGATATTGAAAGATGTCTAAGGTTTATCTATTTATTTGATATTTACACCATGTTTTTTAAAAGCCTCCTTTTGAGAATCATTTGTTGACTGGCTAGTAGAAGGGTGTCACTCTAAATTTTCTTGGGGGGATTTTCATGAGCCCTTTTTCTCATCAAATTGTACTATCTATGCACCTCCATGATAGCATTTGTGTATCCTTGTTTATAATCATCTGACTCTAAAGGGAGGACTTCTAGTTGTGATAGCAAGAACATATATTCTCCTATTTAGTTAGGAAAATGTGGTCAATTTCACTTTCCTCAAATAAGTTTATTTGATTTTCTTCAGGATCCTCTTGTATCTCGGCTTCTTCATCAACATAATTCTCTTGAAAAGGAGGTCTAATTTGTTGTTGATCAGTTTGACCTCTCTATTCTCTTTGTTTGATTTGAGGTGGGTTTTTCCTAAAATTAGGATTCTAATTGGAGGGCCACCTTGATTTTCCCTTGGAGGATCCCTATTAGTTAATCTTATCTTGTCCATAATTCTCTCCATGGTTTTAACTAAGGTATTCAACTTAGCATCTGATGAAGAAGAATCATGTTCTTCTTTAAAAGTGACTCTTCTATCAGCCTTTAACCTAGCTCTCTTTGCCAACAAA
The DNA here is from genome assembly GCA_000404065.3 of Pinus taeda. NCBI lineage: Eukaryota > Viridiplantae > Streptophyta > Pinopsida > Pinales > Pinaceae > Pinus > Pinus taeda. The sequence continues at coordinate 48,997 of APFE030798491.1, forward strand.
TTTTCTTCCACACTAACTTCATTCATCTACATTCCCTCAAGGGTAGTAGGATTCCTTTCCCTCAGTTCGTAAGACATGTCTAGATCTAAACAATCTGGAAATTTGATCACTACTAGTCATGGTGGGGGTTTTATTGCAGCTAGGATAGAATTGTAAATGTTATCGAATCTAGTACAATAGTCTTGGACTATTTCACCAAGGGCTCTCTTTATACTCTCATATCCAGCCAAGATTTGGAGAGGATTCTTCTTTACTTCCCATCTTGTAAGGAAATTTTGGTGAAAATGTGTGAGATCTCAGATAGAGGCAACTAGCAATGCTTTAAACCATTTTTTAACTTCCCCTATTAGACTTTGGGGAAATAGTCTCATCTTCATGACATCATTATCATCGATTTCTTGCAAATCTAAATAACCATTCATTTTGTCTATATGTTGTTGAGCAGTGATTGGCCCTGTGCCATCAAATTGAGGTATTCGGATCAGATAATCTTATGGCATGGCATTAAGTTCTCTAAGTAAGACCAAAGGGGCATAACGAGCTGCCATGATAGATAATTAGGAATGGGAAGATGATGAAACTATAATAGATGTGGATATAGGGGGTATTAAAGGGGGTGGGATTGTACTTTGTTGAGTTGATGCAGTGGTGGTAGGGATAGTAGATGAAATGGTTACAATGGTAATAGGGGGAATTACTGGAGGGGCAGTAGTAACAGGGGGAATCACTGGTGGGGTTGGTGATGAGGCAGTAGAAGAAGAAGGTGAAGATTTAGATGATTGATGAATAAGAGTTTTTTGCACTGCCTGATGTAATTCGGTCACGAAAACTTCAAGTTTATTAAACTATTTTATAACATCTTTATCAGAGTTTGGATTAACAGGTTGATGCTTTGAGATATAAGGTTTCAAAATACTTTCATCAAAAATTGTCTCAGGTACAAAAGTGTCTGAGTTGGTACAAAAAAGGTTATGCTCAAAAGGTAAGTCAAATTCAATATCCTCAACAGTTACAAAACTTTCAGGGAGAGAATCAACTCTGGGCAGTGGATTATTACTTTCTTGGCTCTTAGTAAGACTCCTCTTTCTGATTTGTTTTTATGGATTATCTACAACTATTGGTGATTTAGGATCTAGATGAGCTCTAGTGTATATCTTTCTAGGAGACAGATCTGTAATATACTATTTATATATTGAAATATGTACAAAATTTGGTGGAAAAAACCCTTAGTAACATTTATTTCATAGTCACACACTCAAAATAGCCTTTAAGCTTTCAAATAAATTTTTACCAGGGAAAATTTCAATTTATATCAAATTTGTTTGAACTACCCTATGGTTGCTAGAATGTTATCACTCTGTAATTTCCCAAGGCTGTGAGAGAAACAGAGGTAACCACAAAACCACTTTGGAAGCTGGGATCTATCCCTTTCAGCTTTAGAGAGGGGTATCTCTATATGATTTAGATTTGTTTTTATAAGATATTAGGCTAGTTATTGAGTTCTGAGTTTGGTTTTTTCAAAGATTTGGTTGAAAACTGCAGGGAAATTCCATTGGGCATGGATTCAATGAGACTTGGGTGATAAAATACAAGAATTTTAAAACATATGTAATAGGGCAAGGTAGGCAGGCTTTTGGATCTTTAGAGAATTTGTGGGGTGAATGGATGAAAATATTTAGATTCAATTAAATATAGAGCACGCTAAGATAAATTCTATACTTAATATTAGAGTGAAAACATAACTATTGTTTATAATCCAGAGCATAGTGTATTTAGATACATTCAGCCCTTAAGCTTATTTAAACAATAGACACAGAAAGAACATATGGAAAAGTAGAAAAATAACAATTTTATATGAGAGGAAACTTCACCAATTACCTGACACAAGAATACTGGAACAAACTTTTTGTATTAATTTAATTGATCACTTCATTACATACACAGCTTTACATCATGGATTTTCTTTCTTCACCCGAGTTCAAACCCTTTGTACTTCAATATTTGAAGTATTTATACAATTCATCAAAATATCTTGATTTATAATATCAATATGTTTCTACAAAATATCCTAAAAAATTGTTTACAAAAATAGTACATGAATATAGGAAAACTAAAACTATTGAAGCTATCTAGCATTGACTTTGAGGATTTTGGTGATGACTAGGCCTAGAAAAATTTTGCTTTGTTGATTAGGATGAATACCTGTTTACTATAGAATTTGACATAATTTATCCCATATGTCTTCATCTGTGGTGGAGAACTTGATTAACCTTCTATAGGTTTCATCCACCTCAGTATATTTCTCGAAAGTGGGCTTAATTACAAACAGATGTTTTATTTCATGTTTGATAAGTTGAACTTCAAACCTTCCGTGAATGCTTTCCCTATAATGGTTCCCTTTATGGTGGAAAATTTTGATTTATGTCTTCCTATGGAATATAAGTTTTGTTGATAATCCTCTAGCTAAACTAATTTATCTCCCATTCCCTTCAAACCTGGTAGCCCCCTTTGATGTGGTATATTGAATTTTTTGTGGAATTTTTTAATGCTAGCCTCCAAGTTATGGCATTTCTTCTCTAACTATAGCACTAAATTCATTTTTGTAAGAACTCTTCTTACCTCAAGAATTGTCTCAATTCTGTCTACAATCTCATATTCTTCCAGTTCTTCTTTTGTCTTTCAATTCAAAATGCTTATTAAGGAAGTAGCTTCACCTGGTTTATGACCCAAATTTTCCTTTATATCTTCTATGACCTCTTTTGATCTCTGAACTAATTCCTCTTGCTCGAAAATAATTTCAATGGAAGGCCAAATTTCAGTCATAGCTTCATTAATATCCACCCATATGTTTTCCTTTTCTTGTGCAATTGTTTGTGCTATGATAGATTCATTTTTTTGAAGTTCAATTCTATGAGTTAATCTGTGAGTTTTTTGAACCTCTGACACATACACATTATCAAGTTTTAATTTTTTCTCTTGGAGATTACTACGCTGACCTTTCAGCTTTTCAATCTCCTACACTCTGATAGACAAATATTCCATAGTTCTGATTAATTCTCCTAATGTATATACAGACTATGTCTCTGTTGTAGTAGATGTTGAAGTAGACGACCCTATTGTTGATGTACCTACAAGTTGAACTATTGTGAGTGGAATGATTGCTAATTGAGTTGAATGCTCTTTCTACTTTAGCAACTTTTCTATTTCAGTCTTCATTTGTTTAATTTGTCCATTTTGTTCAATGATAATTTTAAACATATCTTCTTTCTCCTTCTCTAGTTGACCAACCTCCTTTGTTTTTGATCTTCAATAGATGGAAGTTTGAGTTGCTTCTTCAGGGATGCAATGTTAGCATTTTTTATTTTAACGATCTCCTCAATAGCTTTTACATCACTAGGATCATATCCTAGTTTAATCACTAAATCCTCTAAATACTTCATCTTAGTGACTTTAGCTAACGAATATATTTTCTCTAATTTTAGTTAATACTGGATATTTTTGAATGGAGCTTGAAGTCTGGACACTTCCATCGTTGAGTTTGTCAAGGAAGAATACAAAATTTCCCCTGTTTTCTTGTGCAAATCCATCTGATCAATAGGATGGATTTTATCAATATTAAAAGAAAAGATATACTTCTTGCATTCATCTGCAATTTTAGGAAAAGGAACTTGAGCTTCAAGGAAATCTATCTACATTTTCCCTTCCTCAACGTCAAAAGAGGAGAGAAGTTTGTGTTGTGATGAAGTTGTATGTTTGCAGAACTGAGAATAGGTTGTTGCTGTCAGAAGTTCATTTTTTTTATTTCCTTATAGCTAGAAAATATACTTGGTTTAGCTTGGTCATGGACCAATTCTTCTGATTGAGATGTTTCCAGTGGTTCTTGAGAAGTTGAATATGATGGTGACCCTATGAAAATGTCTTCAACTCGAGGGAAAGTAGAAGTATAAGGACATGTCAAAACTATTTAAGATTGAAAATTTTCTTCCTGTGAAAACTCTTCTACTGGATTCGTTTTTTGCCTCTTTTTATATATTTGAAATTATTTCCCTTGAATTTCTAAAACTAAAGGGAAAACATCTTCCCTTGGTATTTTATCCTGCTTTTCTTGTGGCACTTGTGTCTGTGATTTCATAGTCGAAAGTACATGTTCTTCTGCCTCCTGCAATAGTTTTCCCGCCATTGATTTTGATTCATATATTACTCATCTGGTCTAGGAGTATGAGTGTAAGGAGTAGTTTTCTGCTCTACTCTCAACTTTGATATTATTCCTAAATGATCATATGACCAAGTGAAACTGAGTTTAAATTTCATATGTTTGAGAAGAATATATGCTTCTTTTGCTGGTATCCTAGTATTATAAATGAAAGGCCCAACCTATGCTTTGATTTTGAACTGATATTTTCTTTTAGCTGATACAAAGTGTAGATCATCCATATTTATCATTTTCCTTATATACTCTAATGCAAAAATTCTAATAGGAACAAATTTAGGCAATTTATATGGAGGCAATTCACATCCATACACCTTGATCTTAGTGTAATTTTGATACAAGTACCAATCACTTGTCTTTGTTTGTTCACTGAGATGTGGAATTCTCTTAATCTCAGGCCCAATTCTAGGTTCAACATCAATGTTAAGTAGCCAGGAAACTGTGTACAAAAATTGGTCTACATAATCATTGAATGTGAATTAATTGTTGTGCTTCCTTACCAAGGAAGTCCAATGAATCACAGACTGTGCATTTTCATGTCCATCGAGTTTTGTAGTGGAAATTTAAATATGTCTACTTGATGGAATAGGAAAAATTAAACTAAAATTGAATCATGTTTGAAGACTCCTCCTTTAGAAAACTTACGGAATTGTTCATGGATGAACTCTCCTAAGAATTCACTGTAATGAAAAATGACTAAAGGTTTCTCTTATGTTGAAAACACTGATAGAAAACCTATGATGGCTTCATCAACCCATTGATCAGTTTGATAGCCCAATAAACAAGATATTATAGAGATAATTTTTTTTGTCATTTCAAGAAACCTTGAGGATGGATAAGGAGGGTTAGGTTTTGGAAATTGGACATTCTCAGGTAGAAATGTCTCAAAAAATTTGGCTTTGTGAGGAAAAGTTAGGTGTTATGAAACCAGCTAAAGAAAAGATAGAAAGATAGATCAACGCCTTAGAATTCAGCCTCTTCGAGGGGGCAACCTCCTTTACATTACATAAATGAACAATTCTTGGATGATACAAATGAAAA
>APFE030798491.1:54861-97700 GCA_000404065.3 Pinus taeda
TTCCCAAAGGCGTACATCATGTTGGATATTATCCTTTAAAGACCCTATGAACACATCAATCCTATGCTCCTCTGGAATATCTTTTACCCTTATGTTCAATTTTGGAACTCCTCAATGTGCTCCATTATTGAACCCTTTTGTTTGAGACTTATCAATTGGCTAAAAAAAGTGTTGGTTTTTGTATCCTCATAATGTGCTATCAATTCTTCCGTAAAAATTTCGCAAGTGATAAATTGTTTACGAGAGCAAAGCCATTGATACCATACAAACTGATTTGGTTCCAAATATAAAGTTTCTATACGTACCTTTTGTGTGTTTTGCACATTATTGAGATCGAAAAATTGCTCCATCTGTAATATCCATGTTGTGGGATCTTTGCCATCAAACTTCCTCATATCGATTTTGGGAATATGGTGGGTCTTCGATCCAACATTAGAGTCTATGGAATCATGATTAACATTTCTTTTGTTCTCATCATGAGTTTCCTTTACTACCCTTTCACCCTTAGTGACCCTTTCTTGTAGCAACTTATTCATATTTATCTTCAATTTTTCCATGTCTGTTTTCAAATCTATCTCAAATCATCCATCTAGCTTCCACGTCATTCATTACTTACTTTGCCACGTCATTCATCTTAGCTTCCATGTCATTCATCTTAGTTTCTACACCTTTCTTTAAACAATCCATCTTAGATTCTGTTCCTTTTGTGCAAGTGACACTTGTTGCACTTGGTCTCGTAATTTTGATATATCATGTTGCATTTCTTCCTCTTCTTCATGAGTCATGCTAGAGCTTTCAGGTCGCCTACTAGGTGTTTCCATTTCTTTCTTTGGGGCATCAATTACTGATAATAATGCTTCCCTATGCCCTTTGAATTCCTTCAAAATAAATTTTCAAACCAAGCTTAAGCAAACATTTAAAAAATATACACACCTTTTTTTCACTTTGTAGCAACTTGATATTGCCTCTGATGTATCTCTGTAATTTCAGATCATCCAGTTATAAACTTATGACCTGTGGTAGCCCTCTATGTCCTCTTTCCAATGCCACCAGTCTAACCCCAATTGGATTCTCGAATGAAGAGTTATGCCAAATCTCCCACAGTGACCTGATTATAGACTAATTCAGTAGAGTGAACTTGTACGATGTTCCACGAGTCACTGTTTCGACCTCTGGCTCTGAAAACTATATAGAAGAAACTGCAGTCCGTCCTCTTTCTGCACATTTTTACGAAATTTCAATCCAATGCTCAGAGAATAATTTATGATGATCTCCCCCAGGTCACCTGTTTGGAATGTAACTCAGGAGTCTGCAAAAAGACCAACTTCCTCAAATCATATCTCCGAAATTATAGCACAAAAAGCTCTAAAAATTGGAGCCGAGATTTATCGCGAGGTCCTCTCAAATGGGTTTTTTTTTCAACTTTTTAAACATCACCAAAACAAAGTTATAGCAAAAATTCCACGATGACCTGTTTGGAGCAGCGAAACCCTAGAATCCAAAGCTCTGATACCAAATGTTATAAACCAGCTCAAGAAAAGATAAAAAAAGATAGATCAACGCCTTATAATTCAGCCTCTCCAAGGGGGAAACCTCCTTTACATTACATAATGAACAATTCTTGATGATACAAATGAAAAGACCTCCTTTCTATATATAGGAGTCTAAGGGTCATAAACATAATCAGAGCCTACATAACAATAATAATGTAAGGGCACAATAATAACAATAGTGGGCTTCTATGGGGCACAATAGGGGCACAACATTATTAATAAGGGGTACAACTACAATAGTAATGGGGTAATCACTAGTATTATGGGGACCCAACATTAGGTTTTTATAGATTTCCATGAGGGGATCTACAGAAAAGGGTTTGAGAGACGCTTAATTTTGAAGCTAAAGCATTTGACATACGGAGTCAAGGGTAATTATGAACAGAATGTCATTGTTTAGAGCAACAATTTATATTTGACTGGGTATGTACTTGAAATTCCACCATGAGACAAATTCTATAAAATGATGGGTTTGGTGAAAAACGAATTGAGGTAGAGGTCGAACTCACAACTAGTTTAAGATATTTTATAGTGTGGGTCCACTGAAGGTTGATGGTCTATGTCAATTATAGGGGAAAGCATATGGCTTTCCCCTGTGGCTTTTGATTTTCCTTTCGAAGACATGTTGAAAGAAATGAGAGGGAAAAATAGTGTAGTTACCCAAAAGTTGGTCGAAGGAAAAAGTTTTGACTTGATACAATTGTAGTAGCAGTAGCAGGTTCAAACGTTCGATGTTGCAGAATTGCAGAGGAAAGGCCGACTAAACTGGGTTCTGGTTTATTTTATGGGTGAAAACATTTTACCATTAAACATGGTCTGTTTAACAAAATGGATTGATTAATCTAACAATGATTATATTTTAAACGTATACTTAACAGTTGTATGACAAGCATAGGGATGCGACAGGAGTGGGAACGGAGTGGGAAGGGGATGTAACACTTGGCAGGAGAGGTGACATGTGGCAGGAGAAAATTGAAGTAGACAGAGCAGGGTTAACCATTATTTTTAGGCAGGAAGAGGGGAAAGGTAGATTTCAGGGGGGGTGAGTGGTAAGTAGTTCAGGAGGAGGGGGGTCCTAAGTCTACAAGGGAATGCCACGTTGCAAAAGCAAGATTTGGAGAATCCACTTTTCAGACCCCCCCCATATTAATTGTCAAAGGGGGTAAAATGTCATTGAGAGTCATTGATTTAACCGAGATAGATCACGGTCATAGATTGCAGCTCGAGCATTATTAGATATGACAAAATGCGTCGTGTCAAAATAACTTTAAAACTAGGCCAACCACATTTAAATTGTGCAATTAAACTAATTAAACTTAATTATTTAACATGTAATGCGACATTTAAACTGGAAACGAATATTTATTAATTTCTAAGGGATTTTTTCATCATATTTTTTTATTTTTGAATATATATCTATTTTTTCTTTTGTTTTTTCACATATATATCATTTTTTATATCCTCTTTTTCATTTTATTTTTTCTTTACTTTTCTTTTTCTTTTTTCTATATTTTTTCTTTCTTTTTTAAAATAACTTGCAGAATGAAATATTATTTACAACATCTCATGACAATAAATAATCATCAATTGGTCCTATAAATTATAGGACCCTAACACGGTATATGATGTTGGTGGCAAGCACTCCCTCTATTGATTTTTGCAATATGGGTTTATACTTGTGTGAAAGTTTATATGGTCTCTTCTTTATTGGTTTTCCTCTCGCAATGAGATTAATTTTAATTTCTTCCATTTTCATGACCAATCCTTTTAAATATTTATAATCTCACGTGAATACATCCTAATATTATGTTAGAAAATAAATTTTTAATTCTACAATTTGTTTATCCGACTAGTAATCACCAAGTCGGGCGATCTTCAGTCAATCATCATTTGATATGTCCACTTCTCATATTTTATTCTTTGCATCCATCAAGTCGGGTGCTTTTGATTGATCAAATCATTGTTCCTCGAATTTTACTTCTTTATATGCTGATGGAAAGTCTAATTTTTTCAGTTTCTTAACTTTTTATTTACCAATTTTGTATGTTGATTGAATTATTTGTAATTTTGGGGTGATTTATGTTTAGAAAAAAACTCTGACCATTGATAGGTGCTTCTTCCATTTCTAAATGACTAGGCATTTTTTACTCTGAAGTATATGATACATAATTACAATTTACTAAAGCATTGGATGACTTTTTATGGTCAATAGGTTTTTCTATGAAAGTCTTTAATTTTTTGAACTGCATCCTTTAACTTTGGTTCTTCATGTTTGGACTCAAAATATTCGATGAATTTTTCCCTTAGTTCTTTCAATTGAAGTGATTTACCTTGTGCTTCTTGTAAGTTGTACCATTTATTCAATAGGTCATCTAAACTGTTCAAAAATCACTCATCTTTGTACCCAATTCTTCTCCATTCTAATTTACGGTTGTGGATATGTATGATAGGGTCCTGTCCAGCACTAAAAATAGGTATGTTTTCTTATGTAGAGAACTCTTTTCCTCCAAAGTGTTCGATGAAATACATTGTCACAGTTTTCCATGTCTGAAATTTGGATGAGTGGGTATCCCACCATCTCGTGGATTGGTCGATGAATGTTTGGACAAGACTTTACATTCTTCCTTGTTCACCAATAGACTTTGTTACTTGTTCTATATGATTGATAGGGGATGTTCTTTCTTTAAATCGAATGTTGTTGCTAGAGTCGGACATTAGATCTATCGGGAGAAGAGATGGGATTTCTTGACAAAAAAATTCTCTCACAATTGGTATTTCTTTGATAAAATAGCACATTCAAATTTTTGATGTCGAAATGGCCAATATTGTCCAACATTCTTTTTTTTGGATTCGTAATTTTTCAATCTACCATTCATAAATCTCTATGTCATCATTTTGTTTCACCATAGGATATCATTTCAATACTATCACATTCTTCATGCAGTACTTGATAGTGTTTTCTCATTTAAGAATCTTCATCAGAAGCTTCGACCCAAGGTTTTACTTCTCGGGGATCTAAAGGAATGATAATGTTCTTATTGTTACCTTTTAGTTTAACTTTATTTTTTTTCCAATGATATTGTTGCCTTCATTCTTTGTCCCCAGGGTTGATCAACTAATCCAAGGTATGCAATATTTCCATCAACTAAGTCGATGAATTCAAAGTCGACTTTTGTCGGGATTCCCATAATGGTAGTTTGTACTTGTCAAAATTTTCCTAATTAGTTTGATAATATCTAGTTGGCAAGTTTGAGATAATTAGTTTTTCTATGCAGATTCGGTCAACCCATATTTTTCCATGTTTCTCTTAGAAGAATTTTTACTTGTGAGTCGAAGTCGAAAACAAATTTTCTAACCATGTATCCATTTATTTCTAATTCAACCTATGGATCGTGACCTTCCAACTGATTTTCTTGTGAAAGTTGTTGAACATTTTTCCTTTTTTCTTTGTTTTCGTTGCATCTTTTGAAGATATTTAATAGTTCTACCAAATGAGCAATAGAATGTTATTCTTTTAGTAATTCAAGGAATTCTTCCAAAATGAGATCCTTGACATGCATTTTTGATAATCTTCTTTCATAAAAAAATCTACTTCTTTCGACATTGTATTATTTTGTTCCTGCATATCATGATGTTTTATCGAATTTTTTATTAGTCGTATAACTTGTTGATTTTGATTACTGGTACCTTTTCCTGCTCCCAACTTTGTAACTACATGAATATTTTTAGAATTCATAATATTTTACTTTGGGATAAATTGTAATAGATTGACAGTTCTTTTGTTTAATACTTTTTCAATAATTTTAGGGAAATCCTCCAAAGAGTAATCACCCAACCCACACATGTTGTAGAAGCACAGATCAATTATATCTTTCAAAGGACAATCGGTTTTTATGTATCCTTCTTGCCAACAAGTGCAACAATAGAATCTTCCTTGGTCACGACCACAGCCATGGCCCCTACCATTGTATCCTCCTCCTCGTCCATTATAACCTCCTCGACCAAGTCCTTGTCCACCGTAAGATGGTGATTTGTTGAATTGGTCAGTCGCCTGTGTATGAAAGGAAACATTGTAGTTTGGTTTATTTTGTTTTTTGGGTGGGAAATCCTTAGTGGAATATGCACTCTCCTCACAAATAGCACACCATTTCGACTTAGAGTTTCATAGGTTGTGTTGACAGTCTTTAATTGAGTGATTTTAGGCAACTTGGAAGATATCACAATATACATAAAACTATATTCTTCAAACATCTTGGACAAAATAACCTACAAACTTACAAGTATCTTTCATGTGCCCTTTCATGTGACAATTAGTACACCATAGGTGATTCTTTTGGAGTTTCAGTTGCATTAAAAAAATTTGTAATTGTTCAAGTTTGTTTTTAGTCAGTGAGATAATCAACTGGCCTTAATCATCCTGCTCAATATGCTAAGCCAATTTAAGTGCTTCTTCACAAGTGGTGACTTCATGCATTTTTAATAGACCAAAAATATTTTGAAGTAGACCAGCTCGATACCATTGTACTAGGGATTTTCATCGATGGTCTATGGAATATGGCCCAAAAAATATTTAAATCATTTGTCGTATTCATGTATAGATTCATTTTGTATTTTCTTAATTTCCTTTAGTTTCTGAGCTACAAAATGTTAGACATGTTGAGATTTTAAAAATGTAAGAAAATTATTCTTAATTTCACTTTTCGACTTTGGTTGTTTCTCTGTAAGATTCATGAACCAACTTAAAGCATGTTTCTTAGGGATGCAATGAATTGCGCCATTTCTTTGTCTTTGTAGTAACATCATTTGTTTCCCATAATTTTTCATAGATAAACCATTGTTTTTTCGAGTCTTCATCGCCTTCATAGAGGGATATATGGTTGAGACCCATCTTACTTGACTAAGGTAGTGATGGTCAAGGTGTTAGACTATTATTTGGTTGATCATTTTTATTAGACTTGTCATCAGGTCGTTATTCTAGTTTGAATCTTTCTCGTTGATATATATTGCCAATGATCTGCCAATTTGACATGCCCTATTGATATATTCAGTGAACTGACTTCCTCAAGGTCACGACTCTTCACCGATCTATTTTTTACTTTGACTTCTTCAATAGATATTAACTACGACAAGCGAGTACGATTGTGAGATCCTAAAATTGAAGAAGTACTTGCTCTACTTCATTATTATTGTTTTTTTATTGATATTCGTCAATATTTTCAATATCTCGATGATTTCTTTGTTCATATTCATTATGCCAAATTGTAGGTATTCATGAATAATTTTGCAACTGAAGGAATTCTCAAACATTGGGTCTTTTTATTTCTATTGTTAGAGTTCTTCTTATTTCTAGACCAGAATCATCAATTTCCATGGCATCTATTTGTTCTCTCAGAGTTATGAGTAGACCATCATTCTCAATCAGAGAAAGCGGTGCTATGCTTCTCAACTCTTCTAAGGAGCCTCGTGCATATTCTCTCTCACGTTCTCTATTATTCATTCTTTTCCTCTGGTATTCTTTCTCTTATTTTCTCTCATCATTCTTTTCTCTTGTCTCTTGCTATTTTTTGTATGTCGGTCGATTTTTTATATTATCATTCACGATTTGGTTAGTTACTTTCTTGTTGTTTCTTCCTAGCAATCATCTTCCTACCTTCCATCCTTTCCCTTTACATGTACTTATCCAACTTTATTCTCCGTTTGTTTGTTTTTCTTCTTTATTTCTCATGATTTGTTACCCCCCCACCCCCATGTCGACCAAAATTAGTGTCAGTTTGAGGGGAAGTATCTGTCGATCATGACTATTTGCTTAAGAAATCGTTCCATGCTTCCTTTATATATTTACACTGGGCGTCGAGGAATTTTTGACAATTATTTTGCTCTTTCCTTCAATCGGTGTTGGTTGGTGTCTACAACAATGTTCAGTACTCAACGATATGTCCTGCACCCTTTTCAAAACGGAACTTATGTAAGAGGGTAGGAATTTTGCAAAATAAATCATCGTGCAGATTGTCGTAGAACTTTGTCTTGATATGTTCGACAAAGGTGTGATATTTTATAGTTTTTTCTTCATAGTAATATTCTAGGATCAACTCAAGCCACTTATGTAAGTTTTTATTACCATCACTTGATAATTTCAATAAAATTCGAGCATTAGTTTCATTCTGATGTTTTTTCATGGGCATCACGGTCAAGGAATTTCTTGATTTCTATTAGGGAACCCTCTATAAATCAGTCATGTGCTTCCGTAAAGAAGTTAGCTCTAGCTTCTGCAAATGATAGTTGATTCCTTCGTGCGTAGTTCTTTAAATAATAGTTGATATTTGTCTCCCACCATAATTTTATCTCTTCTAATGTTAACATTTATTCTTGAATAATTTGTGACTCGAGTTCTGACTACCGGTAATGGAACCAATGTTGTAATCTAGAAAATAGCATGCATTGTTACCGTAGACAAAAGTCAAGTAATTAAATGACAAACATAGATAAATATAATAGAGACACATTAATGGAGAACCAACAAAATCACACAAATATATTATTTATTATAAGTCGAACCAAAATTGATACATCGATATGAGAAATATATATATATATAGATTGTCGAGATAGTTATGGCAGTCTAACTGTCTAATTAGACATAATCCTTAATCCAACATTAGTTATCCTTGTGGTACATTCATGAGTATCGACTAGCCCTCTTTTCATCAAACTAGTCAGTTAAACCAACTAGCTCCTCCAACAAAAGCGCATCTCAATAGAGAAAATAAATTTTACTGAATTAAGGTAAATCACCTAAAGTGAAAATATTCCATTGATATTGGAATGTGACTACAACAATCTTTTTTTGTAATTTCGAAAAGTGGAATTCACAGCTATCCCCACATCATGAGTTAAACTTTAATAAATTAGCGATCCAAAATCTCATTACAAAAGTCAGAAGGGGAATTTGTTCATCCCATCATCATTCTCACCACCTTAAGTAGCTATTAAGGAAAATCGACAGTAAAATAGCTAGTTAGGGAGTATATAGCAAATAACCATGGTTAATTAATATAACTATGTCTAAAACCAATTCTCGCTCCTTATGTTGCCTTTCAGTATTAATTGGTGGGCTATACTGGAATTATCTGGTAGAGGAATGTTATCCAATGTAGAGTGTAGAGGAAACTCATAGTGTGGAGCTTCCAACTGTTGCACAATGACCTTCCTCTGCACATTATTTACACATTTGCTTTTTATTTACTTGTCCATTATCTTTATTTATAACAAGCACATTTCATATTAAATAATTAACCTAACACCACCACAAAGGACCTGCAACATCTTAGAAACTTGAGTTTTATGTAATGGAATAAAATATTTTCAGAAAGTTGCAATCGACTTGCCTTTTCTCTGCAAATGTGTTATAATTTTTAGCACACAATGTATCAACCCCCCCCCCCCCCTTGCCACCCTCCCATGTAAGGGACTTGAAACATTGGGTAGAGTAGTAGCAGTATTAGGCATAGCAGTGTCAGGCATAATAGTGTTAGTATCAGAGCACTCACCAAAGGAATGGCCACTCAGATTTTTATTTTCGTTAATTATTTGTTAGGCACTGACAAATACCAAAAGTAAGACACCCTCCACCAGTGTAATTATGTTCCATCAGAGCTCACCCAACCAATTGAAAATTAGAAATAAGATTTCCAAAAAATTAGTAATATATTTTTGAATTTACGAAAAATAAAAATATTCAACATTTTCATGAAATTTTAGTTAAAATTGCAAACGCACAGCAAAAAAATGCAAATTCAATACACTTTTACTACAAGGAAAATGCTATAGTCCCTGGTGAGTCAAGGACTAATAACATATCAAAATTATAATAAAATATCATTTTGATCTAAATCCATGCCCTCCTTTCATAGATTATCTTCCACCAAATTTTTCTCTTTGTATATGTGCCCATATGAGATTGAGTTGAAAACAACATATGACTCCCATTCCTCATCATATTTGTTTTTTTCCCCTTTTCATAAATTTATATTAGTGACATATATCTATCAAACTATCACTATAATTATTTATTATATGACTACAATTTGGAATACAATTTGTATCCTTCAAAGGAAATTTTTATATTTACACTCAACAAATATATATATCTATATATATATATATATATATATATATATATATATATATATATATATATATATAGTGTTAATGATTAAGAATATGTATTTTTTCCCTAAAAAGATTAATATGTTGAAATTGAAAAGGGAACAAAATATTTACACTTTTTACAACTTTAGTAATCAAACCATTATGTAAATGGGTTGTCTTGTCCCACAAACAAAGAGGTCTCATACATCAAATTATTATATGGTTTCATCCTATTATTATTATTATTGTTATTATTAATAAGGATGAATAGTTTTATATAAACTTTGCATCGATCCGCAACAAAAAAACCCTAGATATTTACATCAAATTCGACTTGTAGTCAGTTTCAAAAGAAAGAAAGGGAATGATTTCAAAATATAGATATATCAGGCTCTTCCTTGAGTACAGAGATTCGATAGATGCACTAGAGTGCAATTTGTAAAATTGGTTTGCCAGAAACACATTTTTAAAATACAACGTCAGAATTCAAAGGGGGGATTCATCTATAGGAGGGAAAATAATATCAATTTTCTTATTTCCAGAGTTACCTATGCCCTTGTTGCTAATAGTACTGAGCTTCTCCTCATTATGCTTCTATAGGTGAGTATCTGCAATAAGTTGACGAATAGCTTCAATATCATCGTCTTGTTAGTTCAATCTAGCTTTGACAACCAATGATAAGATGATATATGATGTCATGCCAAGGGAGGAATTTGTGTTTCTAGAAGTTAGCACTAAACTAAGAGAGCTACAACTATATTTTCTAGTCGCATTCGAGGAATTTAAGGGGCTCCCATTAAGAATCAACCATATTAAAGCCTCAATTGTTCCTTTTGTTGCCCACACTCTCTAAGGGAAGTGCTAAGAATATCTAACCGAATGAGCCCAGAGTTTTAGATTCTTCAGCCATACCAACAGATGGGAAATGATACCCCTACTCCCTCCTTTTTCTGTGACAATCATTCTTTAAGGGTGATTTATTGACATTGTTTGTGATCTCCCAGGCTTGCATATAGCAGTGATATCATCATCAATTAATTCCATAGTCCTCCATGAGCTTAAATCAATTAAACTCATGGATGATGGATCAAATAAGTTATTGCAGGTCTGTGTTTGGATAGAAATGTCCACACAAAGTATCATGGCCTTATTTACTTGATTAACTTCACAACATGCAAAGTCAGTGATCGACACCTCACTCTCATTGTCATACCCATTATCGAGTGGTTGGTTCGACATGGAAGTATGGGTGAAATTCCAATTATATCTTATGGTTTTTTTGGATTTTCTACTACCATAAGGGAACCAATGCCCTTAAATAACCAATTTCCAAACTCTCATTATCCTTATGTGACCATTTATTATTGTTTTATCAATGGGGGAGAGTCATATTGCTAAGAAATTTGATTCCTTCCAAACACACCATTCACCCAAGTTGTCCAGCTCCAAGGGTACAGGCTTGATTGGCTAGCGCATCTACTTGTCCATCGTGGACTCTTATAAGATGGAAAAAATATTTATGGGAGGAGGAGTTCAACAAACTTCGAATTCTATATAAAAGGATGCACAATGTATTGTCCTTTGGGATGGAACATTTTTGAAGTTGTTGAATGGTAATAAAGGAATCTCCAACAATATTAATTGTCTGAATTGTTTTTTCTTTGGCCAATTGAAGTTTGAAGAGGAGGACATACATCTCATCCATAATGTTGGTCCTTCCCAATCCCCAGTAATACTTAATTTCATGATTTTTTTCGTAATTAATGAGAATCCCTCCCCCTACTTCCGCCCATTATTACTGTTATGCAACTAGCTCACAAAAAGATAGATCAACAACTTAAAATTTGTTCTCTTCGAGGGGGAACCTCCTTTACATTACATAAATGAACAATTCTTGAATGATACAAATGAAAAGACCTCCTTTGTATATATAGGAGTCTAAGGGGTCACAATATAATTAGATCCTACATAACAATAATAATGTAAGGGCACAACAATAATAATAGTGGGCTTTTGTAGGACACAACAATAACAATATGGGGGCTACATAGGCACAAAAATAACAATAAGGGGGGATACACTAGTATTATAGGGACCTAACATACCCCTCTCATTAAAAAAAATGTTATCCTCAAAGCTTGAGTAGTTCTGGATGATTTTGTATAAAAGTTTCATCCTCCCATGTAGAATCTTCAACGGGTAAGTTCTTCCACATAATGAGATACTCTTAAATTAATCGATTGCGTAGTTGTCGGTTTCTTGTTTCCATGATTGCTTCAGCTCAAATATGGTTTTTCCTTATGTCAATTTGTGGCAACATTGTTTGAAATGGAAGCTTGTCACCGATAACCTTCTTTAAGCATGAAACATGGAAAACTGGGTATACTCGGGAAGATGCAGGCAACTCCAATTTGTATGCCACAATATCATTTTTTTTCAATACCTTGTAAGGACCGTAGTACTTAGGTGATAATTTATTATCCTTCACCCATGTCACTTACGTCAAAACTTCTTTCGTTGCGATGTTGATCTACCTATTGTTTCATTCGATTATGCGCCAAAATGAGGTTATCCTTTAAGAGTTGAAGAACTTGGTGTTGATGCTCGATGTGATATTCCACTACTTGAACCTTAGAATTTTCTCTTAAAGATGATGTGATGGATGGTCAATGATATCCATAAAATGCCATAAATATGGTCATTTTTGCTACAGTATGGAAGGAAGTGTTATACCACTATTCAGCTAGAGGTAACTACTTGACCCATTGTGTTTCTTTATCAGATACAAAGCAACAAAGATATCCTTCTAAACATATGTTCACTATCTCATTTTTCCCATCAAATTGAGGATGATAAGATGAGCTATGAGATAATTTAGTACCAAGACAAGAAAATAATTTCGTCCAAAAATTTCCAGTGAAAACGCAATCCCTATCACTTAATATAATATTTGGATTACTTTTGAATTGTTTCCATAAATGCAGTTGCAATTGTACCAGATTTAAAAGGATGAGATAATGCACAAAATTGTGCATACTTGGTAAGTCTATCAATTACCACCATGATGACACTCTTTCCTTCAGACTTGGGTAAACCTATGATAAAGGCCATTGAGACCTCCTCCTAATGTTGACTTGGAATGGATAAAGGTTGTAACAAACCCGGGGTCTTAATTGTCTCAACTTTATTTTGTTGAAAAACCAAACATTCTTCCACAAGCTTCTAAATATCAGTTTTAAGGCCATCCCAAAAAAAATTCCTTCTTGATCATATTGTGAGTTATAAAAATCATGAGTGCCATCCTAAGGGAGAGGTGTGTGATTCCAAAAGAATATTTTGTTTGAGTTTTGAATTCTTACAAATATATAAGCGATCTTTGTACCATAATGAATCATTTTTCCAACTAAATGTATCATATGTACTTGGATCTTACTACAACTTTTGAATGAGTGACCACACCTCTTCATTATTCTTTCAGTCATTCCTTGCTTTGGTTATCCACTCAGGTTGGATAATACAAATGGCACAAAGAAATGTTTCCAAATCCTCATCCTTTCTTGAGAGTGCATTTGCAACAACATTTTGCTTCCCTTTTTTGTAGATGATTTCAAAGTCATTATCCAACATCCTTGTCACCCAATTTTGTTTCTCTTCTGAAGATAATCTTTGTTCTAAAAATTATTTAAGGCTATCATGATTTTTTTTTACATGGAAGTATCTTCCCATTATGTAAGGTTGCCATTGCTTTAGTGCATGTAGTATTCCCAAAATTTCCTTCTCATAAATAGGTTTGTGTAAAAACTTTCTTTTGATTGGATGACTTTCAAAAGAAATGAGTCTTCCTTCTTGCATTAAAACAGCACCAATCCCATTTCCTGAAGCATCACATTCCACAATAAAAAAAAAATTGTGAAGTTTGGCGTAGCTAAGACCGGTGCTTGTCACATTGCCTCTTTAAGAAGTTCAAAGGCCTTCATTGCCTCTAGAGTCCAAGAAAATGCATCTTTCTTCAGTAATGATGTTAGACGTGTCATTATTCTCCCATAATTCTTAGCAAACTTGTGATAATACCCTGTCAACCTGAGAAATCCTTGAAGATGCTTTATATTTGTGGGAGTTTTCCTTTCCTTAATGGCTTTAATTTTGTTAGGGTCTACCTTAACACCCTCATGAGATACAATATGACCCAAATATTCCACCTCTTGTACTCCATAGAAACATTTGAAGGTTTTTGCATATAATTGTTTCTCCTTCAAAAGTTTGATTACCTTATGTTGAACATGATCCTTCCAAGACTTTTTGTAGATTAGTATATCATCCAAAAATACTAACACAAATTTTCTAAGGAAGGGTTTGAAAATGAAATTCATCAAACCTTGAAATGTGGAAGATGAATTAGTAAGGCCAAAAGGCATGATCAAAAATTCATAATGACCCTCATGAGTTCTGAATGTTGTTTTCAGAATGTCTCCAGTCTTCATTCTAATTTGATGATATCTTGAACAAAGATCCAGCTTGGTGAAGTAAATTTCTCCATGTAATTCATCCAATAATTCATTAATGATAGGAATGGGAAATTTATCTTTAATAGTGAGCTTGTTGAGCTCCCTATAGTCTAGACACATACGTCATGATCCATCCCTCTTGTGCACTAATACTACTGGAGCAGAGAAAGAACTTTGACTAGGTTGAATTATACCAACCTCTAGAGTTTTTGCAACCATATGTTCAATTTCACTATTTTTGTCATAAGGATATTTGTAGGGCCTGATGTTTAGGAACACTTCATGGAATAAAGTTAATCGCATAATCATGATCACGAATAGGTGGGAGGAATTTGGGAGTCTCAAACATTGGAATGATTGTCCAAATTTTTTGGAGATCTACAGTAATAGATGATTTCGATGTTTAAACCTCTAGCGATCATAATTTTGCAATTATGCCCCATTTTTCTTTCTTCAGAAGATTTTTCATGCCATTACAGCTTATTATCTTTCCTAATTTCCCTATGTTGCCTCTTAATTCAACTTCTTTTCCTTCCCAAAAAAATTCAAGAAAAGTTCTTGAAAATTGAAAGTTATCATCCCCAAAGATTGTAACCATTGGACTCCTAGTACAACATCAGTACCACCCATTGGAATGGAAAGCATTATACTGTTCAATACATATTCCCTCATGGTTAGCTTGATTTTATGGCACTTTCCGGAGTAATTTATATTTCATCCATTTGCAACCATCACTTGTTACTTTGGTGTTCGATATAGGAAGAAATTCAATTCGTTGGCTATCTTACAATGAATAAAATTATGGGTACTACTCGAATCAATCAGCACTATTACCTTTTTCTTCTTGATATATCCTTCTATATTGAGAGTTTTAAGAGTGGAAATTCTTTCCAATGCATTACAAGATATGGTTGGATTCATTTACTCTTTCTCTGGGGTTGGTTCCTAGTGTATATCATCCTCTTTTGATGTTTCTTGTCCCTTTTCTTCCTCCTCTTCACAATCTGTGTAGAATAATTTCTTCTCAGCACACTTATGACCTTTAGTGTATTTTCTATCACAACTGTAACAAATCCATTTTTCTCTTTTTTCCTCCAATTGTTGTAGTGTCAACCTTGTAGGTTATGGAAGACTAACACTTCCATATTTATAGTTGTGAGTAGTAGACTTCCTTGTTTCCATAATTTTGCTTTCAAATTTTCTTGCCACCATGAATTCCTTCTCCAATGAACCAGGTTCCCAAATTAAAACCTCATGTTCGATGTTATCTTTTAAATTCCCTATGAAGACATCAATCATATGCTCTTATCGAATATCGGTTACCCTAATATTCAATTTTTGGAAGTCTTCAATGTGCTCCGCCATTGAGCCTTTTTGTTTGAGATTTATCAATTGGATAAAGAAGGTGTTTCTATTTGTATCTTCATAATGTGCTATCATTTCCTCCGTAAAAATTGACTAGGTGAAAAGTGGTTTAAGAGAACAAATCCATCTATACCATACAAATTGATTGGGTTCTAAATATAAATATGAAATATGTACCTTTTGTGAGGGTTACACATCTTGTAGATCAAAATATTGTTCCATTTGTAGTATCCATGTTACCTGATCATTGCCATCAAACTTAATCATATCTATATGTGGAATGTGGTGGTTCTTAAACCCAAAATTGGAGTCTCTAAAATTGTGATTCATATTCCTTTTGTCCTCATCATGATTTTCATGGATTAGTTTGTCACCACCGAGAAGCCTTTCTTATAACAACTTTGTCCATCCTTCCTTCAAACCTTCCATTTTTGCTTTTAAACCATTCATGTCTCCTTTTAAACCATCCATGTCACCTTTTAAACCATCCATGTCACCTTTCAGTTCATCTTTGGTTGCTATTTGTGAGAGTGAAATTTGTTGCACTTGGTCCCATAATTTTGATATATCATACTGCAATTATTCCTCTTCATGCGTCATAGTAGATATTTTTTAGGGCTTAATGGGTGTAGAATTCTTTTTCTTAGGAGGAATTTTAGATCCTAACACTGATATCGTTGTTTCAATATTCCATTTGAATCACTTCAAACTAAATTTGAAACAAAAATTATGCAATATTTTTAAAATAATACACACATTTTTCTTGCTTTTAGGAGCTCGATCTTGAAACAGTTGTAACTCTATAATTTATGATCTCCAAGTTCTAAAATTTCTTGGTCTAATATCTATCTGAGTCTTATTTCCAACCCCATAATTCTGATCGCCATTGGATTCTTAAACAAAGAGTTATGTCAAATCTCCCACGATGGCCTGATTATGGACTCGTTCATTAGAGTGAAGTTGTACGGGATGCCACGAGTCATTGTTTCACCCTTCAGCCCTGAAATTGCTATCCAAAATACTACAGTCCGTGGAATTTGAGCAAATATTTACGGAATTCAAGTCCAATGCCTGAAACAAACTTTATGATGATGTTTCCTAGGTCACTTGTATGAGGCATAATTTTAGATACTGCAAAAACCCTAACTTCCACACATCATATCTCCGAAAGTATAGAGAACCAAGATATGAAATTTTTACAATAATTTCACCATGATTTCGGCTCCATGTGGTAAAAATTTTAGCTTTTGAAGCCTCTTATAAAAAAAATTATAGCGAAAATTCCAAGATGACCTGTTTGAAGAAGCAAAACCCTAGAAACCAAAGCTCTGATACCAAATGTTATGCAACCAGGTCACAAAAGATAGATCAATGACTTAAAAATTATCCTCTTCGAGGGGACAATCTCTTTTAAATTAAATAAATGAACAATTCTTAGATGATACAAATGACAAGACCTCCTTTGTATATATAGGAGTCTAAGGGGTCACAATATAATCAGAGCCTACATAACAATAATAATGTAAGGGAAAAACAATAATAATAAAGGGGGATACACTAGTATTATAGGGACCTAACAATTACTATTATTACTATTATTATTTTATATAATAAAAATTAAAAAGAAAATAATGTGAAAATTTAAGTTTAAGTAATTGATATAATATTCAAGGGTGGAAAGAGCAGGGAGGTAATTTTTGCCCTAAGGCTGAATAAGAACATATATGTGCTTCGGGTTTAGGTCACACTTCCAAAAATGTTGCTAAATCCTATGCGTTATATCAGGATTTGAGACAAATTGTGAATCTAGGAATTCATGAGGTGATTGTTTTTGGTGATTCTTTGAATATAATTCACCATTTATATTTAAGATTTCTCCCCTCAGACACAATGTTAACTTATATTTTCAAGAAGATTTATCAATTGTATCAGTTTATCCCTAAGATTAAATGTCTCCATGCTCTCAAATCACATTTCTAATTTGGGGTCAAGGCTAAATCAAGGTGAACTTTGGTGGCATGGGAAAAAGGGGTGTGTCCCCCTTCCTTAATGGTTAGTTAGGAAACTCAAAAACCAAAGTGGGGGAATAAATTCTCATGGTTTAATGTAACATTTTAATGCTTTGTAAATTTTGATTTTTTTTAGGTCAATGTTGGTGGATGTACAAGTGGAATATTGTAGATATTGTTGGATTTTGTTTAAAAGCTTCAAGGTCAGAATTTTGTAGATTGTCATTGATGTATACTCCATTCTTACCATGTCCAGTAGTTATAACTTGCTTATGTAAATCATGTATCTAAATTGAGCTTTAGCTTAGTGTCTTTTAATATAATAGTTATTCTTAGGTCTTGTTAAAAATATAAATAATGATTGAACTAATGTTGCTAAAACAAAATTTAATTGTAACTATTAGAACTTGCATAATTAATTATTTCAATTTAAATATATTTGTGAGAGGATTTTTTTTTCCATTTGAAATTTCAAAATCAAGTTATGTTGCTTAATGCACAGTAAAAGTTACTATTTTATTAACATAAGGAAATTTGACCATCCTCATTATCATGATAGAAAAGACAATTGGTAATAGACTTAAGGATTTAACAGCTACGTGATGATAACATTAAAAAAGCCTTGTTTATTCTTCCATTAACTATGGTTCAATTCTAAGGGACATGGCTAACCTGTTGTGATATCTAGCACATGAGATAATCATCTAGACACATTAATTGAGATTACTTCATTTAGAGAAATAATGTGTATCCTTCAAAACTTAATATGATGCCATAAAGAAATTAACACCATATACCACCTCTAATCTTAATGAGTTATAAGTACATAATGTAAAAAGATATATTTTGTCATGTCCCTTTCCAAGTGATCATCAAGGGGGAAACACAGGACCCATGTTAAACACCCATGGTATTCAGATGACTCATAGTATTCATATGACCCATGGTATTTTCCAATGATATTTAGATGGCCCATGGCATTTTCCCATGGTATTTTGATAGCTCATGAATTTAAAGGGAAGACTATAGCTCTCTCATGAACAAGAATTGGTTGATGATTTTGATAATTGATCTCAGATATCTTGGAGCTTGAAGGTGTTGTGGCAAACAACAACCCCCATTTTTACTTTATTATCTTCATAATAATAATGAGGGCCCTCTATGTAAATTTTGGTCATTTTACTTATTTCATGCTTTTATTTTGTTATTTGTTGATTTTTTTATTTTTCTCATTTTTTCATTTTGAATGCTTCATTGTGTACAGTTTTTCACCATCTTTGCAACTACTCTAATTTTTTTGAGTTTGGATTTACGGTTTGAAAATGGTGTTTTTTCAAAGTTTGATATTTTCACTACCTAGGCTTTAAAATGTACAAAAAGTATTTTATTTTTAACATGTAAATAAAATTATTTAATTAATTTTAACAAATGAACAAATTTGGTAGAATCACATAATAGATTTATTTCCCGACTTGTTTTGAATTATCTAGTGTGGTTCATCGTCAAGAAAAGATGAAGATCGCAAATCATGGCAATAGCTTAAATAGAGATCGATGTGGATTTAGCGATACTATAACAGATATAATAAACGGCTAGTTGACTAATAATATTATTTAATTAATAATATTAATTAATAGGAAATAATTTATACTAATTAAATCAAGAACTATGTTAAAAAATATTTTTAAAGAATAAAAAGAATTAAACAAACAAAGTCAAATATCAATGAAGTCAAAGATTATTTTTAATTATCAACCAACATAAACGGCTAACTAAGAAAATATTATTTATTTAAATAATATCGTTAAATACCAAGAACCAACTCTAATAATTAAGAATATGATAAGTTTTACATTAAAATAGATAAAATAACCAAGTCAAACATTAACTAAGGAGCTCAATGAAAAAAGGAAAAGGAGTCAAAATCCAAGACCTTATAAGAAACTAAAAATAAAGTAGAAATGAAAATCAGAAATAAATAAAAGTCAACAAAAGATAATCCAAGTAAGAGAGGCTAAAGTATAAAGGCCATATAATCAAATTTAAGACAAACCAAAAAATATAATATATATAAAGGGTCAAAGAACAAGATGATACATAAATATATAAAAACCTTAAGAAGAAACAAAAGCCCACAAAAGACTAGAAAAAACATAAAGAACCTAAAAACAATTAGGAGGACAGGATAGGGACCCAACTTCTGTTAATATTCCAATCATCATCTGTATTCAAATTGGTGGGTCTTTTTTCGATTTCTAAGGCCTCCCTGAATTTTTGATGATGGAAATGACTAATCCTGGCAATGACCTGTGCCTCCTCAATGCAGATGTGATACTAAGTTGCATTTGCATGTTCATGCAAATCAGAGGAGCGTGTCCTTCCATGCCTAATGTCAGTGGCGTGCTCACGAATCCTTTGATTAATTGAGCAACTTGACTCATCTATGTAGGGGGTCGCACAAGAGCAAGGGATAACATAAATACATCTCATGTTTTTAGGGTCCACTGGATCCTTCACAAATATTAGGGAGCTTCAGATGGTATTCAGAGGTCTAAAGGTTGAAGGAACCTTATGCTTCCTTAAGATCCTTGCAATTTTTTCAGTGGTCCTTTGGATAAAAGGGAGATGAACACTAGAAAATGATCCTTAGGTTCAATCCTATCCTTAGGACCCTTTTCAGCTTTGAGGAAAACCTTAGTACACTTGTGTCTGCTATATCCATTATTCAAGAGAACATTTAGGAGGTGCGCTTTCTCATCATTAAGATGGTTTCCATCAAAAAATCTTAAAGCCCTAGTCACTAAAGTGTTGAGAACACCAAGCTTTTGAGTCGGGAAACGCTGATAATTAGCATGAATATATTGCTCTGTGTGAGTTTTCTTCCTAAAGGCTTGATGAGAAAAAGGGCCATCACCATTCCTTGGAAGGAGGACGTCAAGGAAAGGTAGACTACCATTTCTTTAAAAGGTGAATTTTATGAATAAGACTGATCATTAAGATGAATTTAGATATTTCTGTGTTGTTTTGTTCTTTGAACCTCTATATATTTATATTTTTTGGTTTGTCTTAAATTTGATTGTATGGCCTTTATACTTTAGTCTCTCTTACTTGGATTATCTTTGGTTGAATTTTATTTATTTCTTATTTTCATTTCTATTTTATTTTAGTTTCTTAGAAGGTCTTACCTCCTAGGATTTTAACTCCTTTGCCTTTTTTTGACTAAGCTCCTTAGTTAATGTTTGACTTGGTTATTTTTTCTATTTTAATTTAAAACTTATCATATTCTTAATTATTAGAGTTGGTTCCTGGTATTGAACGACATTATTTAAATAAATAATATTTTCTTAGTTAGTCGTTTATGTTAGTTAATAATTAAAAATATTTTTTGACTTCCTTGATATTTGACTTTGTTTGTTTAATTGTTTTTATTCTTTATATATATTAACATAGTTCTTGATTATTATAAATTGTTCCTATTAATTGAATAATATTATTAGTAAGC
This sequence comes from Pinus taeda, assembly GCA_000404065.3. Classification (NCBI taxonomy): domain Eukaryota; kingdom Viridiplantae; phylum Streptophyta; class Pinopsida; order Pinales; family Pinaceae; genus Pinus; species Pinus taeda. The sequence continues at coordinate 75,944 of APFE030798491.1, forward strand.
TAACAGTTTATTATAGCCGTTATAGTATCTCTACATTGATCCCTATTTAAGTTATTGCCGTGATCTACATCTTCATCTTTCCTTGACGATGAACCACACTGGATAGTTCAAAATGTGTCAGCAAAAATTTCTATTATGTAATTTCTACCGAAAAATTGTATTTGTTATTTAATATGGATCACAGAAGCCTGAATTCAGTAATTTTAACTAATTAAATTAATTAACTTATATACTATTATTTTACTCAAATAATCTAGATTAATTTGTAAATATTAATTTTTAATTATTTCATTAATTATTATTTAATTATTATCCACCCAAACTAATATACAAAACAACCGGATTCAGAACTGTATATAACCTTATAATAAAACTTCGTTGTAAATATGTATATAAAATATTTAAAATTAAATTAAATGAAATGAAAAATAAATAAATAAAATAATAAACATTTATCACACCTGCTTACCTCACCCCGCTCTTACTTATCCGAATATTTTAAATGGCACGGGGATGACATCATCGTGTGGGAGGAGCCGAAAGACCTTGGTTACAACATGAAACTAGAAGAGGGGAAGGCCTTATTAAAATAAGTCACATATGGTTGAAGTCGAAAAATGTTGGTTGCAACATGAAACGAGAATAGGGGAAGGATTTATCATCCTGCCAAAGGCAAGTATTACACATTCACAACAACGTTGACTTCCATTTACATTGGTATTTGAGTAAAAATCAAAAAGCACATTCTAATGATAACATTATAAAATATATATATAGAGTTTAAAATAGTTTATTCTGTGTTTTTTTTGTATTTTATTGGCCATCTTTTTATTTTGCAATGGTTTCTTTCTATCAATACAATGTACCATAGCATTGTTGTATTGAGGTTGTAGGTTATGTTGTCATAATAGTTTTGAGATTGCAAGGTATTGACAGTATTAGAAATCTGTCAACTAAGGGGATCTCCCCGATATGAAGTCCTAGTTAGACCTCACATCATTTGGTGTAGGAGTTATATCTGATATAAAGGCCCGTTTTCGACTCCTTAAAGATTTTCCTTGTCTCTCGCTGTCAGTACAAGAGAGTGATGCAATAGTATCTTCGAAAAGCAAGGTGAGTGTGCAACGCAACTGTGTCTAGGTTTTCTTATTGCAAAAGGGCGGAGAAGAGTGAGCCTCTAAGTGAGAGGTAATAGTACCACCCAGGAAGAGATGCACATGAACGAGAAGGACGTCCAACATTGAGCGGAATAGTCCACAGCGGATGCGACATTCGTTACAACCAATGAACAAGGGAAGATTTGTCCAACATCCAGCAGAATAGTCCACAAGGATGAGACAACAATAACAACCATTACAACACATTCTCAACAATATACACACTAAAATAACCAGAATAGTTCAATTATATTAATACATGTAAAACAAAACATGAAATAAAAACGTTCACAAAATAGTCTTACAAACATTCATAAGTCATGCATGAAAGACGTGTTGGCCTTAAAAGGTTTCTATTATTAAACAAAAGTTCCAAAGCACATATTTACATTGTACATCATTAGCCTCATTAGTGGGACATTGGAGTCACTCCTTGCTCCTCAAAGAACTAGTTGGTCTCTCTAATGCCTTGCAAAAGCAGCCAAGGTGAAAATTCCTTTGCTCATACAGTGATGGGGTATATATAACCAAGGATGATGCTTCCCCCTTGTGACTCTTTGGCTACCCTCATCACTATTCAACTTCCTATGACTTTTCAACTTACATGACTCCTCATATTCTTGTGTATACATTGGAATTTCACTTTACAATACATTTGATTTACAATATACATGGCCCACAATAGTGATGTGGCATATGACAGCTCATGACACGACTTGACATGACACTGATGATGTGGCAATGTCAAGTCATTGTTGTTGCTAAGCGTTGGATGTGTTCTTGGATATTCTTTCTCTTCTCCTTCGCATAGCTTAATGATACGAGGTCCTCAATGGTCTTTGGTCTTGGAAAGTAGTTACAAACTTGTGTCCCTTTGCTTTCTCTTGGTAGGTCCACTTGTCCATTCAGCTACAAATGAGTCTTTAGGGATGCTTCCCTCCATCTTCTCCTTCTTCATCATCCCACCAGTACTTGATAGTGTACATGTTCCTGCAATTCACTCATGACAGGATGACATCAATCCGAAAAATCCCTACTCTAAGATGGTGCATTATTATCCATGACCTGAGCTTGGAACAAGTCACAAGCTAGGAGGCAAGGCTCATTCGTTCTGCAGTTCCAGGTGACAAGGGGAGGGCTTGATCATTGAGACTGCACAGAGCGCAGCTCAAGCTTGACAAAGGAATTTTTTTTAGCACAGTCACCACTGGGGATAAAAATCATGCAATGGCCACTAGGGGTCAGGATTGCGCAGTTCAAGCATATAGGTGGGATGAGGCCTTGTGATACAAATCTTCGTAGTTTTTAGAGGCAGGGGGTACTGAGTAGGAGAGACGCCTCAAGGACAGATTTGAGTAGTTCTTGAGGGTAGTGAGCTTTGGCTGACAAAATGTCATTGGAGGACACATGTGTGCAATTCTAGAGGCCAGGGGAGGTAGGGCTCTCTACACATTGCAGGGTTCTGACAAGCAAGGGAAAAGCTTGAGAACTGAAAGTGCGAAGTGCATGCACAGTTCAAGGAAAACTAGGAGGCACAACTACGCAATTCTTGGGGTCAAGGAAGTCTATTGGGCTCTGGAATTGCACAATAAAACTTCCTTAGAAGATAGTGATTGCACACTGCACAATTCCAAGCAGCAAGGTCACATCAATGAGCGCTGAGACTATGCGGTGAATAGCTCAGTAGGGGGTTGGTGAAGCTGAGTTTCCCGGTCGGGAATATTTTCCAAAAGTGGCTAAGTGCGGGAGGAAGATAGACTCATGATGAACTTGAATTGTGATGACACACTTAGCATAGTTTGACGACATGAAAACATAGACCACTAGGACAAAAAACAAAGCATTACCCTCTGTGTGATTGTATCATGTCAAGAAGGTACAAGTGCAACACTTGAGATAGAATTTAGGGCGACGTCACAAAACTTGCGCAATAGTGCTCAAGGCTTTGTGTATGAGTGCGACAGGTGTTGACATGGTTAGGACAACTAATGTACACAGAGGTCAACAAGAAAAACCACTAGAGAAGGCTCACAAACATGTAATAATAGTCAAACATGCCAAGAGAGGATAGTTGATCCAACAAGTTAAAGGGAACAAAACACTTATAGAAAACACATCGAATGACTTTCAGTGTTTGAAACCATGCATGTCATTGAAGACATAATGATATTAAAATGATAAGTTTTCATTCATACTACACTAAGAGGTGTATTTGAACTTTATGAGATGTGTTTTGTTTTCTATACCTACCCTCCAAAGAGTTGTGAATCAGATGGAGTCTTCATTCAGTCCTGATATTCTATCATACCCTAGGTTCCTTGGTATTATTATCTGATGAATAAATTTTCTCCTCATCTCCTTGAGTATTATCTAGCATGTCCTCCTTCTTTGTATCCTTCTTAATCATCTTACCATAGCCTGGTAGAATTCATGTATATGTAATCGACTCATGACAAGACGACATCAATATGATAAACACCTAGTCTAAGATGTTGCATGATAATCCATTAACTTAGTGGCTCGGTTGGACTAAGGGATGAGACTGCATAGTGCTCACTAAGGGAAACATTTGCGTAGTGTCCACTCAGGGAAAAAATTTCGCAGTGCCCACTGATGGACAGAATTGTGCTTTTCAAGCAGATAGTGGTTGATGTGGGATGGGGCCCTGTGAGGACAAACTACGCAGTTTCAAGAGGCAAGGGGGACTAGGAAGCTGAGAGGCTTAAGAGATAGAATTGTGCAATTTCTGGAGGCAATGAGCTCCAGTTGAGGGAAGGACACTGGGAGAAGCATCTGCACAGCTTTCGAGGCCAAGGATAGTTGGGCTTTCTGTGCATTCCGTAGTTTCAGCAGACAAGGAGAAATCTTGAGTGTTGCAGATGTGAAGTGTGCAGTTTAGGAAGATTGAATGAGGCTAGGTTGCTAGGAATCCTCTAGAATTTGGCTAAGTGTGGGATTAGTGGAACCGATGTGAACAGTGATATAAATTGACTGTGACCACACACTTGGACACTTAGTGATACAACATAGATCATCCAGAACATATGAAAACATACTTCGCTTAATGCAATAACCTTTCTGGCAACTTACGACAAGTGTGGCTCCGACGATAGACTTTGTGAGGATAATGACAAAACATGTGTAATAGTGCATTAAAATTTGGAAATGAGACCGAAACTCATCTATATGATGAGAACAACTCAGTTTCACAAATATTTCCCTTTGAAGCAAACCAAAACTCCCCTTTGCATGACAAGCGACAATTCCCATCCCCAAAGATGACATTTTATATATAAATATAAAAGTGTGAATTACTCTTAAGATCCAATAAGGAAGCTTGAAATAATCAGCTGACCAATAAGTGACTAAGGAATGACTGATCACAGGATCCACAGTAAGCTCCAAAATTTGAGTGTAGGCCAAAATTTGGAGGGTGTTGCAACCGCTATAACACTTGGTGACACTTTGGTAGAGTCCAACTTCTCTATTTTGGTTAACTCCTTTCGTGCAGGGCCTTGGTTCTTCAAGGAGTATTAATTCATAATGTAGATTTCATTGGCCTTTTCGACTTAGCTCGTGACTATACATGGTCCCCTCTGTACCTTATCAATCGAACACAACATAAAATTCATCATAATAACAATGTTTCGAGTTGGGAAGGGTAGTATAGCTTGCAAGGTTAATATTTTCAGAGTATGGTTTTTCATCTTTGGTGTTGCTCCGCTGCTAACGAGCCTAGACGATACCCTGACATATTCACGTGGGAAAATAAGAATTTCTCCACTGCCAGCGAGACTGTACAGTACCCCGGTGGAGTTGCTTGCTTCACCTCTCTGTGCAAGAAGCCTCTCTCTTCTTTCGTCGTTTATTTATTTAAAGAGAAATATGCATTGGCACTTATTTATTTTGGGGTGGAAGAGGGATCCCAACATATTATGAGCAGAAGAGGTTGTTCCTTCAGAGAACCATATAAAGACCTCTGATTTAGGTTTTCTCTTCTAGATTTTTCCCCTTCTCCACTTCTACTAGTTGGATAAGCTGAGAACACCAAAGCAGAAAAACTGAGAATAGGCTTGAGGTTTCTAGACTAAACGTGAGTTCATGGTTGGACCAAAACTCTCCTTGCGTATAGATCGTATTTTCCGTCATAAATTCATCAGCCAAAAGGTGTAACCAACATAAGGAAGACAGACAGATGGCTAGCCAAATGCTGAGGTGTCACAAGACTCTTTGTAGTTCGGTCACACACATACTAAGAAGCCAAATAGGTCCAGGCACAACACTTATTTGCATGATGAAAACAAAAGGGAAAACTCAACAAGAAAGAAAACATAGATCCAAGAAACAAAACCAAAAGACAAGAAAAAAATGGCTAAAGCAAACATGATGTAGAATCAGAAAGAAAAAAATAAGGAATAGGTGAAAAATGAGTGCAACAAAGGGAAAACTAGGATGAAGCTAATCCTACTCCTAACCTAATAGCTAGAAGGTAGGGGTCACATATAATGAAATTTCCAATGAATCCACCATAATTGTTCCTATCCTGCATCCATAAAAATATAAACAATTAAAACAGATAGAAAGTGATGTGCAACAAAAGATATAAAAACTTGAAAAACTTGCACAAAGAAAAGAAGGTCTTGCCTATGGGCGGAAAGGTGTGTCACAACCACTACTTTCATCCAATTCACATGCTTACCTTTTTGAGGATCATCATTTTTCAAAAAACCTCAGAATCTTCTTGTGGATGTGTCTTCATCTACACTAAGCTCCTTAGCAAGCACGAGGATATATCGAAACTTGTTGTTTTCTACAAAGCTTGTCAGGTAATACTGTTCCAACCATTCAGCGATTGGATCATACAATTCGCTACAACCCTCTTGAAATTTTTGAGATTATGAGTTTACAATTAGAAGCATAAGATTATGATGAGAATCTAGTAGGGGAAAATAGATCTGGTCATTTCAACAATAACGTCAAGACAGTTAGGACCCTGCATAACTATCAACAAAGGTTGAAGTGTTTCAACTACTCGGCACAAATTTGAACAGTGAGATATTGAATGATGAAGGTCAAGAGATGTAAAACCACTATCCTTGGATGTTCTTATGGGAAAATTATTGGTCGAATGATAGTCACCAAGGACAGAAGAATGATCAAATGAGATAATTGAAGCATTAGATTCCCAGTATGTGATCAACAAAGAGAAATCAATTTGAACAATCTTGTGAATGCTCTAAAAAGTCAAACCAAGTTCCTTGTGAACCAAATATGACAAACAACCTTCCTGCAGCTGGTGAAAATTGTACAAGCATTGTATTCATCTAAATAGTTTAAAAAGGATGTTAGCACCACAAATGCATGAGACCAATTGGAACATGGTGAACGGAAAAGAACTTGATTTGTGTGACAACTTGTGCATTCATTGTCACTCGAGGATTATTGGTGTGATGAGAGGATAGGTTTGCTACATCAAATTCGCAAGAAGACCCAAGAGCTTACCACTAAGGGATAAATTCGATAAGCCTAATTCTTTCAAGAAAAGATATTCCTTGACATGATCAACTTCGCAATTCCATGACTCTATGAGAGATGCACATTCCCAACCCAAGTTTGATGCAAGAGATTTGCATGAAGATGAATGAATTGTAATAGATTCTTGAATTCAGTGAGAAGTAACATATTGAAAATTTGAAAGGTCACACCCAAAATGCCAAACATTTTTCACAAGGAAATTTACATCAAGTGAAACCATGGAAAGAGACAAATTGTGCGAGAGAAACCATATCTGACTTAGTTCAGGGGGCTTACCAAAGTCGTGATATCCTGACATAACCATCAACGAAATTTGAAGTGCCTCGACTCCCTGGCAAGTCCCGGAACTTTCGAAGATTGTAGAATCTCATTTTGAATCTTGAATCAGATCATGAATGGTTTGAGGATAGTTGTTATTACTAGGTTTAGTAATACCACTTCTCATTGGATAGCAACCATCTCTGTCACATATTCTACCAAAATTTTCAACTTCAACAACCAGATTTCTCAAATCAGAAGACTCTTCTAATTGCAAATTCAAAGATAAATGAATTGGTGAGATCTCACGAGCAAGCCGATTTGAAGATTTGTCCTCATGCAAGAGAAGAGATGATGAGCAGTGGGAAGAGTTCTCTATGATTTGATTATTTTCAATTTCATCATGGACAGCCTCACCGCCTTGTGTTAATCGAGGGGATAACTCATGGGATGAAGAAACTAAAGATCATGGAGTATCTTCATCGCAAGTAGATGTGTTTCGAATGGTAGGACACAAGGGATAGTGAGGTGAAGGGGAAGTTTCGATATGAACATCTTCTTTGACCAAACCAGATTCTAGATCTAAATTAAAATCTTCATGACAAACCAAAAGATCACGTGATATGCTTGGGCATTCGTCACGGCATACATCAATAGAGTCATCATTAGTAGAATGATTACTACCCAAGGTTGGGGGTTGATTGAAAGAATTGATTACATTTGATTCACTACCAAGATTGGAAGATTGACAATCATCCAAGAATGGAAGTGTATCATCTTGGCATGAAGGATATTGGAAAACATAAGAAAGATTGAAAGCACCTTCACCTTCCTTCTCCTCTACCTATGTAAAGTGACTGACTTGTACCTGATCGCAATTTGAACCAGCAATGCAAAATGAAGAGAGAGTGGAAGACTAGTTGGTGGAACAGATTGCTCAAGTGGATCATGGTACAAAGAGTCATGGCATGTAGATGATAAAGGATGGCAGAAATCCAGATCATATTCAAGACTCGAGTTATGAATAGTGACATCATCTTGTAGAGTGGAAGCCTTAGTCTTCACCATAGGTCTCATAAGCCATTTTGGAATTTCCTTCATTGAATCTGAGTCATGAAAGGTAGGAGAAGAATAAGAAGATGAATTGGGAATTTGATTTGCAGACTTTTCAACTTTATTACCATTGCAGAGAGGCACCCCTATCGGAACTGGAAAAGGAGGACAAAGAAAAAAAGGGACAGTAAATTCCTCCTATGAAATTAGAGGTGTCTCATGATTCACAAGAGTTGGAGAAGCAGAAAAATCAGGGGGGTTTAGGTTCACTACATGAAGAAATAAGAACCTAGCACTCAAACTCTTGCTTCAATAATTCCCAATTGAAATCTTCTTCCAGAATTTCATAACAAAAGTGAAGGAAATGATCATAAAAATTCTCAACTAATTCATTAGGCTCCATTCTTAAGAGATTGATTCTTTTATAAATGTTTTGGTAATTATATCCACTGAAGGCTTGATGAAGCTCCCCAAGGAAGTGACGAAGGGAATGAAAGGAAGTGGGTGGCAAGGTATGACACCATCGATTAGCACAACCTTCAAGGGTGAGGAAGAAAAGCACGCAAGCCAACTCTTCATCATTAATTTCGTAAGATTCACAAAATTTAAGAAAATTGGAAATGTGTCAGTTATGGATGTTCCATCCTCACTATCAAACTTTAACTGGGCTAAGTGATCGAGAGGCTCATTGGGGGCTTAAAATTGATGAAAGAAAAAATTGGAGAAACACCCTGGGAGTATGATTTGTGTATGAGCCATTTTAGATAAGAGATTCAAACCAGATGCAATGGGCTCATCTTGTCATTTGGCACTCCTTCTAGCACCATTTTGTTGACAGTCCTGGAAATCCATCAACCAATAGGATCTTTCTGATATGACATCCCCATCAAACCTCACACCATTTGGTGTAGGAGTCCCATCCGGTATAAAGGCAAAGTTGTAGAATCCTTAAATATTTTCCTTGGCTCTAGCTATTAGCACAAGCATTAGGGGAATTTTGAGGTCTAAAATGGGCCTCCTAAGAAAAATGTACAACCAAAATAAACTATATAAGAACCAATAGGATTCAAGATGATGATGTCAAACATGGAGGATGGTTCACCATTTTTGGAGTAAAAATGTAAAAAGATTAAAAATTATTGAAATATTAAAACTACTTTTTCAACTCGTATTTTCAACTTATGTCCATAAGGTTTTACTCAAATTTCAAGGAGTACTCATTGGATGAAAAATGTAATTCCTCATCCAAGGAGTACCCATGTTGGATACTTTCAATGGACCTTGATACACGAAAAATGAGAAATACATGAAAAAATGTCATTTCAATCACGTTTTTCATGTATTTCTCATTTTTCATGTAGTAGGGTCCATCGAAAGTATGCAAAATGGGTACTCCTTGGATGAGGAATCAAATTTTGCATCCAATGAGTGTTTCTACTCAAAATTTGAGTAAACCCATAGGGAGATAAGTTGAAAATAAGAGTTGAAAAAACAATTTTTTATTTTTTCCCTCTAAAATTTGATGATGTAATCTAATCTTATTTTATTATTTCCACTATTATCTTATAATTTCCTTAGGAGGCCTATTTTAGACCTCAAAATTCCCCTAATGAGAGTGACGCAATGGTATCTTCAAAAACCAAGGTGAGTGTGTCTGGTGAGTGTGCAACGCAACTGTGTCTAGGTTCTCTTACTGCAAAAGGGGGGAGAAAAGTAAGCCTCTAAGTGAGAGGCAATAGTACCACTGAGGAAGAGACGCACATGAACCAAAAGGACATGTCCAACATCCAACGGATGTGACATTCATTACAACTAATGAACAAGGGAAGATTTGTCTAACATCCAGCAGACTAGTCCACAGCGGATGTGACGGTTGTTATAATCGATAAGCAAAGAAAGGTTTGTCTGGTATCCTACAGAATAGTCCACAAGGATGAGACAATAGTAATAGCCATTACAGCACATTCTCAACAAGATACACACTAAAATCACTGAAATAGTTCAACTATCTTAATACATATGAAAGCAAACATGAAATATAAACATTCACGGAATAGTCTTACAAACATTCAGAATTCGTACATGAAGAACGTGTTGGCTTTAAAAGGATTTTGTTATTAAGAAAAAGTTCCAAGACACTTATTTACATTTTATATCACTAGCCCCAATAGTGGGGCATTGAATCCACTCCTTGCTCCTCAAAGAACTAGTTGGTCTCTCTAATGCCTTGCGGGAGGAGCCACGGTGAAAAGTCATTTCCTCATACAAAGAAGGGGTATATATAACCAAGGGTGATGCTTCCACCCTGCGACTCTTTGACTACCCTCATGATTGTTCAACTTCCTATGACTTTTCAACTTACATGACTCTTCATATTATTGTGTGTCCAATGGATTTTCACTTTGCAATACATTTGATTTACAATATACATGTCCCACAATAGTGATGTGGCATATGACAGCTCATGACATGACTTGACATGACACTGATGATGTGCACTATCTTGATGATGTGGCAATGTCAATTCACTATTTTTTTTGAGTGTTGGATGTGTTCTTGTACATGCTTTCTCTTCCCCTCCACATAGCTTGATGATATGAGGTCTTCAATGGTCTTCAGTCTTAGAAAGTAGTTGCAAACTTGTGTCCCTTTGCTTTCTCCTGGTAGGTCCACTCGTATGTTCAGCTACAAATGAGACTTTAGGAATGCTTCCCTCCTTCTTCTCCTTCTTCATCATCTCGCCATGACTTGATAGTGTACATTTTCCTGCAATTCACTCATGATGGGATGACATCAATCTGAAAACTCCCTACTCTAAGATGGTGCATTGTTATCCATGAACTAAGATTGGGACAAGTCACATGCTGGGAGGAAGGGCTAAGTGGCTATGCATTGTGTAGTTCCAGGTTACAGGGAGAGGGATTTATCATTGAGGTTGCGCAGAGCACAGCTCAAGCTTGACTTAATAAAAAAATTTAGCACAGTCCCCGCTCGGGAGAAAAATTGTGTAGTGGCCATTGGGAGTCAAGATTGCGCAATTCAGGAATATAGTAGTTGATGCAGGATGAGGCCTTGTGAGACAAATCTATGCAGTTTTTAGAGGCATGGGGAACTGAGCAGTAAAGAGAACTAGAGGGAAAATATTCGTAGTTCTTGAGGGTAGTGAGATCTGACTAGGAAAGGTCACTGGAGGACACATTTGCATAGTTCTGGAGGCCCAAGGAGGCAAGGATCTTTGTGAGTTGTGGGGTTCCAGCAGGCAAGGGAAAATATTGAGGACTAAAAGTGTGAAGTGCACAATTCAAGGAAGAATGGGAGGCACAACTACGTAATTCTGAGGGTCAAGGAATTTTGCTAGGATCTGGAATTGCGTAGTACAACTGCCCTGGAAGAAAGTGATTGCGCACTACGTAGTTCTAGGCAGCAAGGTCACATCAATTAGGGTTGAGACTGCGCAGTGCGCATCTCAATCAAGGCCTAGTGAAGCTGAGTTGCCCAATCAAGAATATTTTCTGAAAGTGGCTAAGTGCAGGAGGAAGATAGACTCATGATGAACTTGAACTGTGATCACACACTTAGCATACTTTGACAACGCGACAACATAGACCACCAGGACAAAAAACAAAGCATTACCCTCTATGTGACTTTCTCAGGCCAAGAAGCAACAAGTGCGACACTTCAAATAGACTTTAGGGTGATAGTGATGAAACTTGTGCAACAGTGCTCAAGACTTTGTGTATGAGTGTGAAAAGTGTTTACATGGTTAGGACAACTCATATACATAGAGGTCAACCTATGAAACCATTAGAGAAGACTCGCAAACATGTCATAACAGTCAAACATGCTAAGAGACGATAGTTGATCCAGCAACCGAAAGGGAGAAAAACACTTAGAGAAAACACATGGAATGAATTTTAGTGTTTACAACCATGCATGTCATTGAATACATAATGATATGACAATGATAAGTTGCCATTCATACTACACTAAGAGTTGTATTTGAAATTTATGAGATGTGCTTTGTTTTCCGTACCTACCCTCCAAAGGGTTGTCAATCAGATGAAATCTTCATGCAGTCTTAATATTCTATCATACCCTGGGTTGCTTAGTCTTCTTATCTGATGATTATTGTTTCTCTTCAACTCCTTGAGTATCATCTAGCATGTCCTCCTTCTTCATCTCCTTCTTAATCATCTTGCCATAGCCTGGTAGAATTCCTATATCTGTAATCCACTCATGACAAGATGACATTAGTCTAATAAAACCCTAGTCTAAGATGTTGCATTATAATGCATTGACTGAGACGGAACTGGTATTAAGTCAGTGGGAGGGAGGCTCAGCTACTGGGTTAGACTGAGGGATAAGACTACATAGTTCCCACTGAGGGAAAACTTTGTGTAGTGTTGCGCAGTGCCCACTGAGGGATAGAATTGTGCAGTTCAAGTAGGCAGTGGTTGTTGTGGGATGGGGCCCCTAGAGGAAAATTCGCACAATTTTAGGAAGTAAGGGGGACTGGGCAACTGAGAGGCTTGAGGGACGGAACTGCGTAGTTTCTGGAGGCAGTGAGCTCTCGCTGAGAGGACACTGTGAGAAGCTTCTACGCAATTTTGGAGGCTAAGGGGGCTGGGATTTCTATGCATTGTGCAGTTCCAATAGACAAGGAAAAAACTTGAGTGTTGCAAATGCAAATTGCGCATTTTATGAAGGTTGGATGAGGCTAGGTTGCTAGGAATCCTCCGTAATTTGGCTAAGAGTGAGATCAGTGGAACCGATGTGAACAATTATAGAAATTGACTCTAACCACACAGCAGGACACGTAGTGATACAACATAGATCATATTGAACATATGAAAACATACTTCACTTAATGTAACAGCCTTTCTGGAAACTTACGACAAGTGTGGCTCCGACAATAGAATTTGTGAGGATAATGATGACACTTGTGTAATAGTGCGTGAAACTTTGGAAATGGGTGTGAAACATGTCTATATGATGGGAACAACTCATTTTCACAAATATTTCCCCTTGAAGCAAACCAAAACTCCCCTTTGCATGACAAGTGACAATTCCCATGCCCGAAAATGACACTTGCTATATAAAGATAAAAGTGTGAACAACTCTTAAGATCCAAGAAGGGAGCTTGAAATCATTAGTTAACCAATAAATGACTAAGGAACGACCGATCAAAGGATCCATAGTAGGCTCCAAAATTTGAGTGTAGGCAAAAATTTGGAGTGTGTTGCAACCACTACAACACATGGTAAGAATTTATGACAAATTTGATTTAACTTCATATTTTTACTTAAGTGAATGTCATGATGGCCCGCTAAAGTCCAAATCCCAAACCGAAATTCGATGCTCAAGAGTTGGTGTCTTTGAGATGAATGTGGACTCCACACTTCGTTTCTATGTGAAATTTAATGCATGCCAGACTTCAAATATTCATATTTCACGTCATCTATTTCTGCCCATGATATGAACTAAATTATGAACTAAATTCTTGTTTTTTGAAATGTAAGACATGCTAAACAATAAATATAATATATTGTTATAGATTATTTAATATTCTAAATGCACGTTGTTGACCACTGAATCTAATTATATAATATCATGCTAGGTTCATTTGAAAATAAAAAAATCTTAAATAATCATTAAATTTAAATTTAAACAACAATTATTTAGAAAACATCAGGTGAAAAACTCTAAAAACTTATAAAACACATTTTAAATAATCATAAAATTTAAATTTAAATAACAATTATGTGCCATATTGACTGATAATTACTTTGCTATTTGACTAAAAATCAAATATCACTTTCTAAAATTAGCACACGCATATGTGTGTGTGTGTGTGTGTGTTTTTCTTGTATTTTATTGGCTATCATTTTATTTTGCAATTATTTTTTTTCTATTAATGCAATGTATCATTGTTGTCATATTAAAACAGAGTTTGTGGGTTAGACATTTATGACAAATTTGATAAAACAACCAACCAATCACTCTAGCTATCATCACAACCAAACCATGAACGTTGCATTCAATAGAGTAAAAGTAACTCTCCTATCTTAACCTCCAATGTGCATTTGACTTGTTGAGAACATATTCAGTGTGGATAAAATTCCACACATGCTTAGAGATGGTATCTATATAATTCACAACCAAACCATGAACGTTGCATTCAATAGAGTAAAAGTAACTCTCCTATCTTAACATCCAATGTGCATTTGACTTGTTGAGAACATATTCAGTGTGGATAAAATTCCACACATGCCTAGAGATGGTATCTATATAATTCAAATTCTAAATTTGACATTAATTTTATTAATAATCATCCCTACATACATACATATATAATATTTATATTTTTAATAAAATTTATAAAAATCCATTGAAATTGTGTTTTCACATATTGAAAAAAATATAATAACAATAACATAAATATATATATATATATATTATATATATATATATATATATATTATATATATATATATATAATGCAATTGCTTTCTAATCGTGTAATTTATAAATAATATTTCTTCATCCTATGTTGTTGTTTCTAATTCTTCAGCGACAATACATTACAATATGGAAAAAGGGGAAAGCTTTTATAGTTGGTGGAGAGTTGGTGGCATCTAAACATAATAATGGAAGGTGGAACTTTGATCCCCAATTGATGTCTCTATTTTATTTGACTCTGGATGTTAGAAAAACAATCATGAGGCGCCCATTGTGGAAATAAGTACGCAGAAATTTTCCATAGGCACCAAAACAAAATCTTCTTGCTAGGGTAAACATATTATAGTTTTTTAAAGCTATATTTTCAAATGCATTGAAATCAGGGCCTTATTGCACAGTTTAAACCTTTAACAATCAATAAAATGTAAATTGATCAAATTATAAACCTTACTACTAACTTCAATTCATCATTTATACTCTAATTTAACTATATTTAAACTAAGTTGCAAGATTCGCTACAATGTAGCACTAATTAATATAAATCATAAACTTTGTTGCAACATGAAACCAGAAACATAAGTCATATGAGTTGGAGGGAAAGGGCTCACTCCACGTGATCCTGGACCTCCCTCCCCTCCTCTTTACTCTCTTTATAATGCCTCCATATAAAATTGAAGCCGCACATTAATGTTAAAATAGGCCTTGGAATTTTGTTATTTTTTACTTAATTTTATTTATTATTTTGTTATATAATAATTCAATTTAAAAGCACTTGCTCTGATAAGTCCAACAAAGCCACAGGGGATATGGAAAAAAGTTGAGAAGAAAAAGGGGCGAAAACTGTGACTTTCCCCCATATGTACATAATCATATCTGCCTAACATGATCCTTACTTGTTTTTGTACACCCTGCGCGGTGTTGACGGATCACTGCAACTTTTAAAATAGCACCATTTTTGACATCTAATTACAGCATATGCCGACAGGCATCTACAACATGTAATTTTTCAATTTTAATGAAAAATTATGATTTTTCCAGTGGAAAAAAAATAAAATAATAAAATAAAATAAAAATAAAAATAAAAATTCAAATTTAAAAGTTATATAATAAAATTCAATTTAAAAGTTATATAAATATTTTAAGTTTCGAATTTTATTAATTATATTTTATATTTTTTAAATTAATTTAATAAATATAGATAAAAATATAATTTTATAATTGATCAAATTTTAATTAAATTGTTTAAGATTGATAATTTAGAGTATTTCGACAGTTTTAATAATCTAGTTTCGGAAGAATCTATCTTGAATTTTACATGGAAAAATGAGGTCCAGGATGGCTTGTTGGAAAACTAAAACCGTGCAGAATATTGTGAAAGTAGTTGCATGACCATATTTGGTCATTTATTATGCTTAAAATTTAGCAGAAATGAAGGCGGTGAATTTGCAACAAGAAAACAATTCTTTGTGCTTTTTTTTACAATTTCATATGTTGTAGGTTTATGATGTTACAAGCTCATTCGAGACTTTCTTCTTTGGCCAGAGAAACTTTGACAAAGATCAATGGGAAGCACACATTTATTTTGATTTTATTTATTTAATTTGAGAATTTGTTTCCTCATTTTTTGTATTTCCAAATTCATGTGCGATTTTTAATGGTTTCAATCTCGATTTTAATATTTTTTGACAGGAGATATGTTGGAGATGATAAAGCTAGAGTATTTGGAGTAATGAGATTAATCTAGCAGAAGGAGAGGAGAGGATTTGCGGCTCCAAAATAGATGAATCAAAATTGCCTTCAACAACTCTCCATTTTTTAATTCATTTTTTGTAAATTATAAATATAAGTTTGGAGAATACTATAAGTGGTTCCTCTTTGTTGAAACTTTGATAGTCCCAAGTACTTTTGTAAAGGAATTTTTGGTTGTAGATAGAGAGGACAATTCAAATTTGAATTGTTTGGTGGTTTTCTTTTCAAAATCTAGTCTGTGTATTTGAGGCAGAGCTTGCACTATTGTAGCTCCTTCCTCTAGTGGCAAAATTCATAGCCTTGAGGAGATTGTCGAAGGCTCATCAAGAGGCAAAGCAAAGAGATCACGTTTTGTTCATTGTATCTAAAAGTACTTTTATTTGTTGATGCAATTATTAAGCATTAATTATTTCATGTTTTGCACTCTTATTGAATATGCTAATGATTGTTCATTAGATGAGCTATCTTTTTCAATGGAATTAAAAATTTGTTACTGATTTTCTCATTTTCTCTTGCATTAAAACAAAGTTATGAGTAACTATTTACTCAAAAAATTGTCATTTTAATTTGATTTAATTGTCATTATATTGTATGAACTACCTTTGCATTTTAATGGCTCATCATCTATTGTTTTCATCTCCAAATAGAACACATCTTGCAATTAAAATATCAGTTGTTAAGACTTCTTCAGCAATTGAGCATTCATCATTAAAAGTGTGTTATCGCTAATTTGTTTCAAGTCTTGCACTTGGTATTTGGGAGTTATCTCCTAGATATTGATTTAGGTTAGTTTATTTTATTTTACCCATTGCATTTATATTTAGGTTCATAGTTATATTAATTGATTTCATTCTTAGAAGTATCCTTACATGGGAGTAATTGCATTTGTGGCTTGGTTAAACCTTTGTTTCAGCTTAAGGGTCGCTTTCTTGCAAGAGATTTGCAAGAGAATAGATCCAATATCTCTCTTCTTATTGGTAAGTAATTAAAATATCACAAGTCAGCAAGAAAAGAGGAGGTAACTGGCCCCAATAAAACTAGTTGGAGCCATCATTTAAATAGATAAGACTCTGATTTGGGACTCTAACTAGGTGGTCTTCCCAGATGTTGATGTGGTCATTTTTTCCCATCAACACTTATGGCACTAGAAGGAGGGCCACAACAATTGTCATTTTAAGCTTTGAATTTTAAATATTACCTTAAGCTTTAAAATTTTCATATGGCTCCTTCAAAATTACCTATTTTGAGTTGTTTTACCAAACGTCCTCTAGCCACCACTACAATAAAGGTAATAAGGCTCTTGTCGAAAACAAAATTCAATGGTAAGACTTCTGCTTTTGATTATCTCCTTCGATTTATTTTAGATTGCAATAATTTTGATATTGACGAAGGTGTCATTTACAGAATATTCACTCTTACTTTGACAAACGACGCTAAAGACTGGTGTCAACCATTACCAGTTGCCTTTGTACATAGTTGGGATGAGTTTTCAAAAATATTCCTTCATTCCTTTCAGGGGTATGGTTATGAAAAGGTATTTGATCAGCGTGAAGCACTTTGTAGAATGGAATGTGAGCCTTTGGACAATTTTCTAATTATATTTAAATTAGTTTGTTTACAATTTCGAGCCAAAGATTTGCCCCCTCAATTTCAACTAATAGGATGGTTCAAACATTTAGTGTATCTTCCCTATAATTCTATCAATTGTAAGGAACCAAAAGATATGACATTTGTAAGCGTATATACTACTCTTGAAGAGTCAATGGCTCAAAATAGCAATAAAATTCCCCAAAAGTTGAAAATGTAAATGTTGTCAATCAATAATTTTAGCAAGTAGAAGTTGTTGAAACAAATAGCGATGATCTTGGGTCTTATTTTAATCAAAACAATTACATTGTGTTAAACAATGCTACTTATCTTCAAGTAGAAAATCAACAAGCTGCAAAATCAGCTAATAGGAACCAGCAAACAATAAGTTCAACAAGCAATCAGCATTAAGCAAACTAGCAAGAAATAATGCAAATAGAAAATCCCAAACTACTACAAATAATTATGAATTTTATCTTGTTGAAATCAATGATCAATCACAAATTGTCGTGTAGCCTAACATTAATTTTCAAGCCATTCAAATACATGTCTCTCCTGAGGCTCTTCCAAATAATAGTGAATATGATTTTTGCATTGAGAAAAGCATTGATTAACAATCCAAAATCTACAATAATGCGAATGTTGAAGACTCTCAAATGTGTATTCAAGAAAATGAATAAATTTCTTCAAATAGAGAAATTTTTAGGTATGTATCTTCAACCTCTTATTTCTCTCTCTATCTTAATTTTTTCAATAACGATAATTCAATTGTTAATCAGTCAATAGTTCTTTTGAACATAAATTTAATTTTAGACAACAAAGGAGTTGCGAATAATTAAATTAATGATGAATTATTGTCTAATTCTGATATGGATAGAGAAAATTCAATTACTAGCAATTTCAACTATCATGGAAATTCTCTTAATCATGCATTTAATTTTCTGCCTGGTTCTGATTTATTTTATGGAGAGAAAAAGTACACTAGTGAAGTTGTTTATGATGATGAATTGAAGTCTGAGAATTTTGAATCTCTTCACTCTTCGGAAATGGTTTTGTCAGATTCTCATACCTCCAATCCTTCAATTCCATTAATATTTGGAACATAAATTCAGAAATTATTTCAGCAAATTCTTATTTTCAAATCTCCCAACATTGTGATGATTTCATTATTCATGAATCCACCCCTATTTATGATTCTTACGATGATGAAGTTTATTTTTCTAATCATAAGCCGGAAATTTTTCCATTTCCACAAGTAGATGGTAATAATAATTTTAATCTCATTATTTTGGTTGACACTTGCGGAAATGAAATTTTGTAAACAAACCCCAACTATCTTGTACTTTTATTTGTAACATTAGTGTCAGTTATGATTTGGGTTTTCTATGTTTACCTCAATTTAAGTTTAATTTTCTTTAAAATTTTATTTTTGAATTTTTGGACGTATTACATTGGCACTTTTATCATTTTGGCTCTGGACACTCATCAAATTCATTAATGGGCATACATGAAAATCAATTTCAAATATTTTACCATGAGCATCAAGAAATTCTAATTTTTCAATTTTATTTGATGCTTATTTTATACCAAATTCATTAATGGGCATACATGAAAATCAATTTCAAATATTTTACCATGAGCATCAAGAAATTCTAATTTTTCAATTTTATTTGATGCTTATTTTATACCAATGTTTGTCATATTTTCAAATGAATCTTTTACAAGTTTTAGCACTTGAGAGTGGATTATTACAATCTAGTCAGCATTTCAATTTGTTCAAAAATATTTCAGAATATTCATTGAGCTTCCACTCACACTTCATTGTTTCATTTGATAAGTATTTGGAAAACTCAACTTATCGGAATATTTTTTATGCTCTCGTTTTTGTGCATAATATTAATATTTTTTATGGGCCTTTGTATTTAAAAATACAATAATTCACAATGGACTGATATGTTTTTCTCCTTTTAATATATTCCAATCATTAGTAGACATCCATCATAATTTTTATGATCTCGTAGGGTTATGGTTGGAAATCTTTCTGGAGAGTAATTTTGTAAATAAATTCATTTCACTAAACTTATTAAGTGTACATAGTAGGCTAAGTTTTTATTTTTAATAATTTAGTATTTTCACTAGTTTAGAAATAAAACTGAGGAAATGCCTTCATTGGAAGTATGATTTCACTTAGTATATAATATTCCCCTTAGATTAAGAGTAGGATTAGTTTAGTTAGTTTTATTTTCTTTTAATGTTGCATAGTGTGAATATGCAGGTAGAGAGCCCAGAGAAATTTCAAGGCATTCATTCCATTTCCTAGCAAGATGCATTCCACAATCTTCACAATGCATTTCTAAATAATTTGTTTTACCTTTTCTTATTATGCAATGTTGAAGTGGATGCAAATTAATGACTTATTACTTAGCATTTAATTTAGATTGAATAAGTAAATGATTTTGAACATACGCAAATTCTAAGAAAATGCATGGGAAAATGTAAAGATCTAGGAGGTAAATTTGCAATTTAATTCTTCCAGGTATGCATATATATGTTCATCCTCATCTATTGTTAGTTTTTATTTCAACACTCGTTATCTCTTTAGTCACATCTTATCTTTTATTTTTTGTTATGCTTTTTTTGCAGGACTTCATTAGCTTAAATTGAAGGCTTGATTTTGTTAGAAATTAAACTAGAATAAAGTGAGAAGTTAGCCTTTTCCAAGTCACAACAATGTTCAGGGAAGTATTCATTTACTCATTAAAATTTGTAATTCTTATGCTTTGTTCTACAAGTACTTTGCTTTGCTTTTATTTTATTTTACAAATTGAAAGATGAATTATGTTTTGCCTCTTTGATTGATGCAATGGAAACAAAACACTTGCCTCATGTTTGTCCTGTTATGCCACACACCTTGGGTTTCTAAATTTTTTTAAATGCTCAATCTAATAATGGTTCATAGCGGCAAAGCAAAATCGCAATTAATTTCATAGTAGTCGACAAGAATTATCCCTACCCATTTCCATTCCCTCGTGACTTTTTATGTTGTGCTGAGCCAAACTCGTTTACAACAGTTCTCATTTCACAAATTTCCATTTGGTTTCATATTTTTACAAGTCCCAGGATAATTCAGAGATTACTCGACATCTAGATCATTCACCATGCATACATGGAATCCTATTTTGCATACCTTATCTGTGTTTTCATTGGCCATCCATTCTTGCTTTCCCACATAAGCCAGCAGCACTACATCTCGACCACTCCTTAGAGTGCAACCTTTATTTCTTCCGAGCTTTATCCTTCCGAGTTGGCAAGGGTCACACTGCTTGTCCTTAAATTATCCTCTTCCATGTATGATCGGCAACATTACCCCGTCAACTTCACGAATATACTTACTCATTTCATCTGGGATTTCCCTTCCAAGGTGATGCAATACACATTATAGTGTGTGTGGGTCCTCAATTTTTTTTATTGATTCCTTGTATATTACACTTACGTATTAACCCACTTATTTTAGCACTGAGGTTGTTTTGTTTACTGCTTTATAAAATGTCGAGATAAAAAGCGTTAGGATAGCTCAGCATTCACATGGTTTTTAAGTATGGGGGATTACGCAGTGCATTATATTAGATATCATTTTTGGGATTCAACTGCGTTAAGTAAGTCATTCAAACGTATGACCATTTCCATGAGAGGTAGTCGTAACTGACTAATTTCTCAATAATTTGGTGAATCAGTTCACTAGCACGCATTGCATCGGGTGAGCTCACAGGGGTGAAGAAGTGGGATTGAAACTAGTGAAATGTGGAGAACGAATCACATAGCATCAATCATCACTTCCGGGGCTTGCACCCGGTAACCAGGACTTCCCAGGAGGTCACCCATCCCAGAACTCCTCTGGCTCAAGCGCGCCTAACTGTGGAGTTTTTCCCCACAATCAAGCCCACTTAGCTTGCTACCCC
>APFE030798491.1:104752-138670 GCA_000404065.3 Pinus taeda
TGTGATTCGCTCTGTACATTTCACTAGTTTCAATCCCACTTCTTCACCGCTGTGAGCATCACCCGATGCAATGAGTGCTAAGTGAACTATTCAAAAATCATGAGAAATTAGTCAGTTACGACTACCTCTCATGGAAATGGTCATACGTTTGAATGACTTACTTAACGCGGTTGAATCCCAAAAATGATATCTAACACATGGTTTTTGTTTCAACTTACCTTTCATACTCTTATCGTCGCTTCCATTCCACATCATCCTAACTTTCCTTTCTCGGAGACTATTTTTCCTCAATCATTTAAAAGAGTTGGAATTAACTTAGTCGATACTTAATTGATTTTGGGCTTTTAGGCGCACGTTTGTGGCCCACATGCACCTCTTCCTCTTTGCTTTCTCATTGGATACTTTCTCTTTTCACTTTCCACATACGCCTGATTTATTCATCCGACTTGATTCTTTAGTGCACATCCTTCATCATTAACAAGTTTGATTCCTCAGGCTAATGCAAGCATCCACCAGGTCTACTAAAAATCCTCACTTTAATAAAATTACAACATTTTCATGTCCGAGCAGCAACTGTATTAAATGTGATAAAATGGTAAGAAGGCCTAGATTATTGAAAGGTAAAGGGGATTGCAATCAATTTATTTGATCTGATTCTTTTGTTATTTCATTATAATTAATTTATACCTGCTCTGTTTTGATGTGCACTACGAAAAGTCCCAAGTTTTCTCTTTTTCTATATATACACATTGCCACATGGTTTGGGACTTTGGCTTGATTCCATGGGATTTTGAGCAAATTTTGGAGCTGATATAAAATCACAATAAGCAAAGGGTTTAATGCAGCTGCAACACAAAGCAAAGAACATTTTTGGAAGATTTTATATTTCTGATGATTATAATTTACTTCCAATTCCTTGAGCATGAACTATTTTTTTTCTAGCTTAATGCTCGTTTCAGTTTAGATTCAAAAAGTTGATGATAATGGGCACATGAAAAAATTTCATACTTTTAGTCCTAATCAAAAGAAGAAGTTACTTTTGTTAGAGAAAATTGGTTTCTTTCAGATAAATCTCATTGAAAATCTTCCAATTTGATTTTCAATCAGAGCCTTGAAACATCTAAACATGTCAAATGCTTCCCCTTTCTTTTTCAAAAAGAATATCCATGTCTTGTAAAAAAATTCTTCAACAAAAATCATGAAATATAAGTAATCATCAAGAGAAGTAACAGGCATAGGTCCACATAAATCAGAATGTATGAGCTGAAGTACCTGACTAGATTTTGTTATGCTTGAAGGGAATGGTCCCTTTATATGCTTCCCACTTGCACATCTTGGGAAAACCCATTCACGATCCATCCTGATCTTAAGAATTCCAGAGACCATCTTCCTTACATGAGGTAAGGCTTTGTAGTGCAGATGAGCAAATCTTATGTGCCATAGCTCACACTAAAGATCGATAGCATGGACCAGTGCATGAATGGGTTTACCATTGACTTTGTAAAGCCCTTCACATTTTGATCCAAGAGTGAAGAATTCTCTCATACTTGAGTTCAAAGGCCAAGTTAGAATTTTTCCATTAATAAAAGCTACTTTCATTCCTTTTATATTCTATAGCAGATATGGATACAAGATTCTTTTTCAAACCATGTACATACAAAACTTCTTGTAGAAAAATAGAGTTTCCATCATCTAACAGAAATGAAATTGAACCATAAG
The DNA here is from genome assembly GCA_000404065.3 of Pinus taeda. NCBI lineage: Eukaryota > Viridiplantae > Streptophyta > Pinopsida > Pinales > Pinaceae > Pinus > Pinus taeda. The sequence goes on from APFE030798491.1 coordinate 106,472, forward strand.
CTTTAACTTGGTGAGTAGAATTATTTCCAAGGATAACATTTAAATTAGTCTCCCACTCAATTAGATTAGTGAGTGCTTTTTTGTAGCCAGTAAAATGTTTCGACGCACCACTATCAACTAACCAGCTATCAAATGAATCTGCAAAAGAAGAACTGGAAAGAGCAAAAACAAGAAAATATTATAATTGAGTTTCTGTTGCATTATTTCTACATCTTCGATTTCTTGTTTTCTAAGAATGTCATTTTCTTTGATTTTCAAAAGAGTCTATTTTATAGTAAGATTTGTTTTTGAATCTAGGTGATCTTCTTCTTTCTTTACAGACACGAGCAAAGTGACCATGCTTTTGATAATTAAATCATATAACTTTTGACATGTCTAGATTCTCTTTATTTGATTTGAAAGCGTATTCCTTTTTATTACATTTATTTATCTTGTCATAAGCTATAAAAGCAGTAGGTTCTCCTTTTTCATGATGTGAAATTTTCCCTATGGAGATCATTCTAGCCTCCTCTTGGATACATTTTCCCATGAGCTCATCAAATGTGGGAATAATGTTGATGTTGCTAATGGTGGTGATAAAAGTCTCTCAAATAGGAGAAAGGCCTCCAAACGCAATCAACACCATTTCTTTGTCAGGTACAACTTCACCAACTGTTAACAGTTGGTTTCTAATTTTAGTCATTCTTAAAAAATATGCTTGAATTGTCTCTCCTTTATTCATCTTGATGTCCTTTAGCTGATTTTTCAAGGCAATAATTTGGTTCAAGTTACTAATTGCAAACATGTCAATTAGTTTGCCATACATTTATTTAGCTTTATTCAAGCCATAAACATAAGTAATGAGATGATCACTTAGAGAATCAAGGATAATTTTTCTAGATTTGATTTCAATATTTTTATGTTTCAATTTGACAACATCACTTGAATTCTCTGGTGGATCAGCTATTGTGCCTTCAACATACTCCAAAACTCCATGTTCTTCAAGAGTGATATCTAGTCTTACTTTCCATGGACCAAAGTTTGAAGCATCATTCAGCTTCTCCTCTATCTCAAAGTAGGATGAAGTCATCTTGATAAAAAAAACTTTGGCAGCAAGTGGGGTCTCTTCAGGTGATCTCTCGTCTCTTTAGACTTGTTTTCAACAAGGCTTGAATGCCATGTTAAAATCTGAAAGTTCTATGAAAAAATTTAAAAATTATTTGCATAAACTTGAAAGTTCTATGCATAAAATTGAATTTACTTTGCAGAAAATTGAATTTTTTATGTTGTTGCAATTACTTAGAATGCAGAATTCTTCTTCAAAACTTTTCAGATCAGCAATTGTAGATAGAACATAAACTTAAGGATCATATGAAGGCAACCAAGCACAAATATAAGACACGGAGATTTAGGTCCAATGACGAAGGCAAAACCCATAAAGGGAAAACCCAAATGATTCTTCTACTATTAGATTTCTTCAATTGTTTAGCAGAGTCCAGAGAGAGAGTGAGAATGAATAACCTCATCAATGCCTAATCAACTTGCAGCTCAAGTGCTCTTGCTATTTGCTTGAATATCCCCTTCTCTTGATTAGATCTTGTCCTTCACACTTGCTCTAGCTCTTCCCTTGCTCTTACTCTTCACTTGTTCTGACACTTATCTTGCACACGCTCAACACTAGATCTCCTTCTTCACAATGAACATGATACTCTCAACTCTCACTTGTTTTTGCTTAAATAGATGAGAAGTAAGAGGAGTTACAAAATGAATTCATACCTTCAGCCAATAATAGGATAATCGAATTCCATAAGGGAGGAGTTAATTGAGAAGTGTAACTCATCTCAAGAATGGGGAGAGAGGTACACTTGTCTTGAGGAGTTACAATTTGAATTGGGGAGAGAGAGAGTTACACTTAGACATAAGAGAATATTTGGTGAAAGTTAAAAATCAAATTGAATGAGGAAGTCACAAGTGCATTTAATGGTAAGTTACACTTTTTTCATACATTAAATTAGTGAGAAAGAGTTACATTCTCTTAAGTGTGGAGTTACTATTTTATTCCAAGAGAGAGGTTTGATTTTCCAAGTAAGAGATTCTCAACTTAGTTTACATATTCCATGAGAGAATTCATTTTTTTATTAATCCATTAAAGGGAAATGACTTTAGACTATTTTATAAATAATAGTATCATAATAATAATAATAATATCAGTAAGGATAAATATATTATTTCTTGACATGTATAATCATGATTGATTTGATTTTAAATTGGATTCCATATGTCAAATTCATCCTTGATCATTTAGACATAACTTTTTATTTTTGGAAAGTCACTTCCAAATTACTTACTATTTTTGGAAAGTCATATTAAAATTGTTAGAAATGAAATTTTATTATAGGTGGTTCAAACAGAACTGAAAGATATGATTTCTTCTAGGATAAATTCATCCATGAGTTGTCAAATTTTAACATATTATGGTTCCCAAGTCAACATGGGCTTTCTCTCTTGTTTTGCAATCCATAAACTCCCAACAGCAGTCCCATTCAGCACACCATTCCAGTGCATTTAAAGCTTCAACAACCATCGTTCAATGGTTGTCCACTCTGTCCAGTTTCTTCCTTCAACAAGTAAGTTGAATATCCCGAGAAATTGACCTCCCCCAGACCTCTTGGAATTTGTGTCCCTCGCTCAACCCAATTAATTCTCAAAATTAAAATGCATGAGGTACTTACATGGCAAGATCAAGCCAATTACAAGTTGGGTTGTTACACTAACCTTGTTGATTGTGCAATTGGTTTATGTTGAAGCGACATGAGTAAACACCACTAGCCTATATTAATATTACCAAAGAGGGTAATTCACACTATCTAGAATTAGTACCTGTAGATAGAATGTGATGGATGATTGATCCCATGTCGGGTTAGGAGTGAGTGACTGGGTTGAAAGGATTTCTTATCCCCCCACGTAGAAACAGTGTAATGAGAAGAAATTTCAACCTCTCCTCTTTCAATTCCCATTTGCAAGAAAGAGGCATGTTAATAAGCATTACTACACACAACTCTTCTCAAAGAACACCAATGTACAACCACTAAGCAGTTAAAGCAAGATGATAGTAGTAGCTAGTACAAAGCCCCATGAAAACAATCATGATGAGTGTCTAGCAGAATGCATGTAGAGGGTGACCACCATGCAAGGTAGGTGACTCTTACCATATGTGCATAATCCAAAAACAATAAGAAGATTCATATCATGAGGAAAAATTGCTATATAGACAGAGGTTGTTCGAAGATCAACAACTACATGCAAAGCCTTCCAAGTGTGCCTTTAGGGTTTGAGAAGTGGAATATTTGGGTCAAATTGTCTCATGAGGGTTTCAAAATGGACCTTAACAAAATTAAATCTATGAAAGAATGGGCAATCCCCAAACTTTGAGGATTTAAAAGATTCATAGGCTATTATAGCTAATTCATTAATAATCATGGTCAAACAATAGCACCTCTAATAACATTATTAATGAAGGAAGCATTTTCTTGGACTCAAAAAGAAACTAAATCTTTTGAAATACTTAAAGAGTCTATATGTACAAGTCTCATCCTGGCCACACCTAACTTCACAAAAACCTTCACTCTAGACAATGATGCCTCAAGCTATGGTATTAGTGCAATTTTCGTGCAAGAACGAAGGCCCCTTGCCTTTGAAAGTATCCAACATAAAGGAAAGAACTTACTCAAATCCATCTATGAAAAAGAAACGTTGCCCATACTACATGCAATTAAGAAATGCAATTCATACCTAATAGGAAGAAGTTTCAAAGTAAAAATAGGTTATGTAGTTTGAAGTACTTCTTGGAACAAAGACTATCTTCAAAAGAAAAAAAATATATAGTTACAAAGATGGTAGGTTATGACTTTGAAAATATCTACAAAAAGGGAAAAAAAAAATATTGTGGCAAATTGGCTCTCAAGGAAAGAGGAAGACATGAAGGATTTACTGTGTTATTTCCATTCCACAATCTAACTGGGTGGAAGAAGCAAGGATAGAATGAAAACAAGATGAGAGGATATGCAATATCATTCAACAAAAACAAGAGGACCCCAATATAATAGAAAATTTTATGTGGAAGAATGTTTTGCTATGGTGTGAAGATTGTTGATGCTTATCCAAGATTTATCAACTCAAATATAATGTTCTTTTGAAATTACACACTTATCATGTGTCAGGACATTCAACATTATTGAAAGATGCCATAGGATTAAGAAAGAAATTTTCTAGGAAGGTATTAAAGCATCTATGCAGAAGTTTTTTGTTGGAATATGTGGTTTTACAATAGAATAAGGGAGATACAATCAAGACCCCAAGGCTCCTACAACCATTAGCCATACCAAGCTAGCGTTAAAGGGAAGATTAATGGAGTTTATTATATGAAAGAATATCATTATGGAAACGGTATATTCACTGACAAAGTGTGCCCATTTTTGTGTGCTTTCTCATTCTTTTAAAGCAAATATAGTGGTATAAGAATTCATGGAAACTATCCAAAAGATATATGAAATATTAAAGATTATTGTAAGTGAAAAAGAGCCAATTTTCACTGGAAACTTTTGAACTGAATTATTTTCTTGTTTGGGTTCTCAGTTGGCTCACAACCTATCTTACCATCCTCAATCAAATGGGAAAAATGAGATTGTGAATAAATGTTTATAAGGATATATTTGTTGCTTTGCATCCAATAAACAGACACAATGGTTCAAATGGTTGCCTTTAGTATAATGGTGGCACAACACATCCTTCCATACTTCATCAAAGATGTTTCCATTTATGGAACTTTATGGATATCATCCTCCATCCATCACATCACCCTTGAAAAAAACTACAAAAGTTCACGCAGTGGAGGACCACACAAGACACCAATAAGATGTTTTGAGACTATTAAAGGACAAATTAGTTATAGCACAAAATAGGATGAAACAACTAGCAAATCAACAATGCAATGAAAGCGGATTTGAAGTGGGGGATTGGGTATTTTAGAGATTACAACCATATCAATAGATGTTCCTCAAGTAACAAAAGAAGGGAAATAAATTAACACCAAGGTATTATGGCCCCTATAAAGTAGTGCAAAAGATTGAAAGTATAGCTTACAAATTGGAGTCGCCTCCATCTTCATGTGTACATCTAGTCTTCCATGTTTCTTGCTCAAAAAAGGTATTTGGTGACAAGATCTTAGTCCAAGCTATTTTACCAAAGATTAATAAAGAAGGAAAAACCATAGTAGAACCAAAAACAATCCTTCAAACAAGAATTAAGTAGTTAGGAAATTGAGCAATCACTGAGTACCTCATTAAATAGAACATGTTAGTGGAAGAGGCGACATGGGAAGACGAGTTATTCATGCAAAAAAAACCGCAAATAGTCAAGCGTTGAAGAGAACACTTATTTGAAGGGGAAGAGCATGTTAAATCCCTACACAAGCCCCATGTTAACATTAAAAGCTCTTATTAAGACCTTGACATTGAATTATTATATTTTTATTGTTATATTATTATGTAGGCGACAACCTTTCATTGTACCTCTTCATTATAATTGTACCCTTTGTCTCCTATATATATACACCAAGGAGACCTAGTCTTAGGATTAACATATCTTGTATTGTATTGCACTCAATGTAAAAGAAGATTCCACCCTCAAAATGGATTGTATTTATTAACTTCTTATCATTTTAAGGTGTAAAATTCATAACAAATTGAATTATATCAAAAATGCTAAAAATGACTCATAACATAGAAATATACAAGTAATGATAATAATAATATTAAAAAATATACTTCATTAATTTAAAATTGGGGCCTATATATATTTTTTGTCAATTTTACATTGTCATTTGAATATAAATCATGGCAATTTAATAAATTAAAAACGCCATTTAAACATGACTAACGACTTATAAATATAATCAAATTAACAAATTGCAAGTCAAGTAGTTGGGTTGTTGCTGACATGTCAAAGTCGTAAGGAAGAAGATAGAAGTGTCTTGAGGAAGTGCTGACTTGGTATTGGGAGAAGGACATGGTTTAGGGATTGGGTCATTGTATCTCATTTGAAACAGATTCTAATAAGAGAAGAGTTTCTAGGTTTTACCCTTGGAGGCGTTTTGCCCTGGTTGAGAGCCTTTATCTGTTTCTTCTTTTGTTGTTAATGTTTATTGATATTGTTTAAAGAAAAGATCTAACTAAAGAACATAAAGAAGATAACTAAGAATCACAATAAATATCAATGTTAAAGAAAATAAGTTATAATAGGTGCCACTTTACATTTTCTAATACTTCTACCTATGATGGCATTTGTATATACCCCTCGCTTGTGATGGCATCTATATATGTTATTCTCCTCAGTCCTCATTCTTTTTTGATGCCATTCCTAATTATTGCTCATTGTCATATGCATTCAACATTCACTTGAAGTGACATGTATTTATTTATAGGCCAAAGTTGTAAGCATTGGGCATACTTTCAATAAAGGGAGGATATTGGCATTTAAAGGACAAATTATACTAATCTTGGTATTGGAAGGACAAATTCTACTAGTGCACACCTCTGAGTTCCACTCAAGCTCGACTCGTATAACAAGATTTTAATTGGACAGATTCTACCACTGCCGCTGACTCTACCACATAACCTAAAAAAACAAATCTATCATTTCCAGTAGAAAGCAAAATCATAATGACTTTCAAACAAAAATTTGAATTGATAACACCTATGAATATTTAAAGGCAACATGGCAATAATGGATATTCAAGAATTTCTAATTTAATAAGCATACGCTTTGCGCAATGACAAAAATATTTATGTCACATTTTTAGGATGCACCTTTACTAACTTTGTATGTGTTGTCTATGTTTTGTAGAAGAAAACTTATATCGTCTCTATGCAACGTAGAACCAAATATATCCATGAGAAGAAGCATCCTAAGTATGCTTTAAGTTTTTCTTGTTTATGTTATGAAAATGCTAGAGGTTAACTTTTAACTAACAAGGACTATATGGAAAATTTTGAACTACTTACTCACAATGAAAGAATTTTTTGAATTGTTTTAAAGTTAAAAAGACATTTCAATCCATAATTTCACTATGAAGACTAAAAACAAGAAACCTAATCTCCACACTCAAATGAATATTATGTTCTTATTGTTTCTCTTATGTGTAAGCAATGGCTTATGAAGAGTTGTAACATATCCGGTAGCAGAGTAAATGTAGCTAGTAGCACCAGGGTTAGTTGAAGAACCAATATCCCTTTATGTTGGTTATTAAGTTTTTGAAGAAGCATGTGATCCAAAATTTTCTCTAGAAATGGTATTTTCACCAATAGCATAAGCAAAGGAACCTATCCTACTTGGAACTATTGGTTCAACAATTTATTTAGTATATTTAGTAGTCCTAGTATAGGGTAGCAAAGCCTTCCCATTAGACATTGAGGCTAAATGTGGCAGGAGTAGGACCAACAACCACTAGCTACTACCCTTCCCAGTCTACCATCTAAACCATCAAGCCAAGCTCGCAAGGGAAAGTTATACTACTACCATAATTAATTGAAGATACATACCCATATCCTTAAGTAGTAGATAATTCACTATTGAAGTGACTAATGTTGTTGATTGTGCAATTGGTTTTTTTGAAGCGACATGAGTAAACATTGTTAGCTCATACTAGTATCAATACCAAAGAGGGTAACTCATAATAGTTGGAATTGGTACTTGTAGATAGAATGTGATGGATTATTCATTCCCTGTTGGGTTAGGAGTGAGTGAGTGGGTTGCAAATATTTCTTATCCTCCCACATAGAAACAGCATAATGAGAAGAAATGTCAAGCTCCCCCTTTCTATTCCTAATTGCAAGAAAGAGGCATGTCAGTAAGCATTACTACACACAACTCTTCTCGTAAAACTCCAATGTACAACCACTAAGCATGTTAATCCAATATGGTAGTAGTAGCTAATACAAAGCCACATGAAAAACAATCATGATAAGTGTCTAGTAGAATGCATGTGGAGGGTGACCACCATGCAAGGTAGGTGAGCTATTATCGTAGGTGCATAATCCACTTTTAGAAAAACAATAAGAAGATTCATATCAAGAGGAAAAATTGCTACATAGATGAAGGTTATTCTAACATCAACAATTATAGGCAAAGCCTTCCAAGTGTGCCTTTGGGGTTCGAGAAGTGGAATATTTGGGTAAAATTGTGTCTCATGAGGGTTTCAAAGTGGACCCTAACAAAATTAAATCTATGAAAGAATGACCAATCCCCAAACTTAGAGAATTCTTAAGATTAATAAGCTACTATCACCAATTTGTTAATATTCATGGTCAAACAATAGCACCTCTAACATCATTATTAATGAAGGAAGCATTTTCTTGGACTCAAAAAGAAACCAAACCTTTTGAAATACTTAGAGGCTATATATACAACTCTCATCCTAGCCACACCTAACTTCACAAAAAACTTCACTATGGAGTGTGATGCCTCGAGCTACGGTATTAGTGCAATTTTGGTGCAAGAAGGAAAGGCCCTTACCTTTGAAAATAACCAACATAAAGGAAAGAACTTACTCAAATCCATCTATGAAAAAAAAATTGTTGACCATACTACATGCAATTAAGAACTGGCATTCATATCTAATAGGAAGACATTTCAAAGTAAAAATAGGGCATGATAGTTTGAAGTACTTCTTGGAACAAAGACTATCATCAAAAGAGCAACAAAAATTAGTTACAAAGATGTTAGGTTATGACTTTGAAATTATCTACAAAAAGGGGAAAAAATATTGTGGCAAATGCATTCTCAAAGAAAGAGGAAGACAAGAAGGATTTACTATAGACTTCACTATATACATAATTTTAATACTTTGATTTAACATTCTATATGATTCTCCTTATGATGGGTTCAACACCTCGAATATAATTTATCAATATTTGTGGGGTTACATGTTTATGACGAAGGAATACATAAATTTTATTTTTTATATTTTCATTTTATTGTAATTATGTATATATTAATTGTAAATTGGTTTTATATTAAATGGTTGGGAGGAATGAGTGTTATTCTTTCTATTCATGTTTAACTCCCACTATTAGTAACTTTGAGTCATGTTGTTTAGAAATACTATTGATGGGTCTTCTAAACAAGTAAAACATAAGGCCCATCTAACCACTCCTAGGCACATAAAAGCTACATTAAACCTTCTTTTTTGCACTTAACCTCGCTTACTGTGTTCTTAGAAGGTTGAAGATTTTTCTCTCTTTTCTTTTGTTTTTTACATAAAATACATAATGATACAAAATATGAAGACCGAACTTAGTTACATTCTCCAACAAGAGCAACCTCAAGTATTTGACATAAATGAGAAAGAATCTCATGTTTGCGGGGCTAAGAAAGCCTTGTATGGACTCAAGCAGGTACCAAGAGCATGTTATACAAAATAGATGGATATTTGTAGAAGTAGAGGATTCCTAATTTATATTATATATTTGTTGGGATTGATCTACCCATTTTGGTGCTGTATGTAGATTACCTATTTCTGACAGCTACAAAGGAGCTCATTGCAAGGTGCAAATTATACATGGCAGTTGAGTTTGAGACAAAGGGCATTAGCATGATGCATTACTTCCTAGGTTTTGAAGTTTGGCATAGAACGGGAGAGATTTTCCTTGGGTGTGGTAAGCATGTCATTGAGATCTTAAATGTCTCGAATGGAGGACTATAAACCTATGGCCACACCCATGATCATTAATTTGAAGAAGGTGACAACTTCAAATTCAAAGTTCAAGGATCGCATATAGTAGAGATAGATGATAGATTCCTTGATATATTTGGTAACCATTAAACCAAATATATGTTTTGTAATAAACACCTTCAGTTACTTCATGGCGGTGTCGATGCAAGAGCATCGATTACCAGTAAAACATGTGCACAAATATTTGAGGGGCACAGTGGAGTATGGTTTGAGATATCTTGGAAATGGTGAAGTGAAGTTTGTGTTGAGATATGTAACTAGTGTCAGTCTTCATAATTGTATTTGAGTCATAATGTAATAGTCAAAACAAAGAAAAAGTTTTTTTTATAACAAAAAAAAATAATTTTAGCATGGGTTTCATGCTTTATGTTTTTAGGTCAAGCCTCCATTGAAGGCTTCTAGGCTTATGTCATTGCCATTATTTTATAGACCCTTCTTGGGCTTTCAAATTCAAGAAACAATTTATAAAAGAGTCAAAATTTGTTATATTAGTCCCCTCCACCAAGTCGGCCTACTCACAATTCATGTCAACCTCAAAGTGCAGCATCCAACCACTATTTATAGCAATGAAATTCAACCTATTGTGATTTTTGTTCTATAATAATCAAGTGAAGAAAAAGATATGAATAACTAAAGGAATTTGTTATGGTTTTAAGATGAAAAGAAGAGGGATGTGAAGTCAAGTTAAGAGGGAAGAACACCTTATCAAGTTAGAAGACCAAAATTTCTTTATTTTTGTGCCACACATGTGAAATATTTGAAGGTAATTATAGGAGTCACAAATGCTAGCTGAAATTACAGAAGTGCAGTAGGATGAAGTTCTTTTGGACCAGTTACAGTATTTATTTAAGTTGACTTCTCTTTGGTGATTTGAAAGAAGACTCTGAAAGGCTAACTTGGTGGATGGAGGAGAGTATGTGTCATGGTCAATTAGGTCCTTGATTGTCTCACTTTGACTTGGTTCTTTTAGTGGAAAGAATTTGACTAGGTTTTCCCCTTCATAGGGGTTTTGCCCTGGCTTGGAGCCTATCTCTGGTGTTCTTTTGTGTTTGTGATCTTCATAGTATTTGACATTTGTCTTGATGATCTAAACATAATAATGATGAAGAAAAACTAATAAGAAAATATCACAGAAAATGTCAAGGATAGAGAAAACATTTAATTAAAGAAGCCCTAATTGTTGCCCTGGATTTCTCAACACAATATCATAGCTTAGGACAAAATATTGAGGTAGCTAGAAGGTCACAATTAAAGGATGAAGGGTACTAAAGGATCTACTCAGGCCAAATTTTCTTGAAGAAAAATCAAGCTAATAGGATATATTTTTCTGGGCTATAAGATCTTTGTTACAAGGACGAAAATTTGGGTTTATTTTTTATGGTTTCATAGGTGTGAGTTAGTGAGTGAAGGATTTGAAATGTTAGACTACTAAAAGTCGAAATCCTTGAAAGGAAAATTGTAGTTCTATGCTCAATTATAGAGGTCTGAAATCACTATTAAAATCTGAACATTGTATCATCTCAGAGATCCGAAAAACTTTAGAAGTCTATACATGTGTGTGGATGAAAACGAATGTCTCATTAGTTGAGAAATCTAGGGCATGAATAGTTAAAAGATTTCTCTGCTTGATAATTTCTTGTGATATACTTTTACTTCTTAGCTTATAGTATTTTCTTCGTTATGTTATTATTGTGTTCTTTTCATCAAGACAATTACCAATATGCACAATACAAGACAAGTGACACAGTATGTAGGCTTGTCATCCAAGGCCAAAACCTCTCACCTCTTGAGAGGAAAAACCCATCAAAATTCTTCTTCTAGATCTTCAATTTATGAGTACAATACCATGACAAAGACCATTGACTCTAGTATCCTCCCAAGAACCTTGTCACTAACCTTGATGCTCTGCCTCTTCCCTCTCTCGACTTTCTTCTTGATCTTGAACTGCTCTCCTCGGCTCCTTCTAGAGAAACTCGGTCTTTATCCTTCACACTAGCTTCTCCTCAACTTCCTATAGAGAAACTCGGTCTCTCTGATCTTACTAGCTTTCTGAAGAGAATCTCGGTCTCTAGATCTCTATCTCGGTTACCCAGAACAAGTACCCCAATCCTTTCTTTGCTACCCAAGAAGAATCCTTCCTTCGCTATCCCAAAAGAAACTTTACTTCGCTGACCTAAAAGAATCTCCCCTTCGCTCACCCAAAAGAATCCTCAACTTGCCAGAAGAAACTCTTCTTATCACTTCTTCGCACTTTTGTTTAGTAGCCTTCTTCTTCGCACTTCTTCACTAAATGCTTGACAAGTTACTTTCCTCTAAGTGAGGCCAAGTGTGGCTATATATACACTTCATATCATGTCCTTTATGTCGACATGATCACAAGAGTTAGGTTGACTTCTTCTAGCATGTTCTTCCATCGTTGTAGGTCGACTTGAAGAGGATAAGTGACAAGGTCTCGGAGGATACTTTACATAGACAAGATTGACCCTTTACAAAGTGTAATATGACTTCAATACATGACAATGACTATCATTTTATGACTAGATGACAAATAATTCCTAAAGACTCCCAATGGGAGTCTTGACTCAAAAATAAAATCTCTTGCTCATGAAACCCATGAAGCAAGCAATACAATAAATTTATTTTTCTTCTTTACATCTCATTACATAAAATCATAAATACATGTCATTATGAAGACTGAACCTAGTTACACTTTTCAACACTCCCTCTTAACTAGGGAGATATTCATAATGGTACTTGGACTTTCTCAATCTGAAGAATTTCTCATAAGAAGAATTTGGATTGGTAACTCATTTGTATAGCATCATATCAACTAGCATTGTTACATAGCAAGGCCTTGAATAACAACTTCGTCTCTCCACAAGATCTAAGCTCAATGTTGGCGAGACCAATGATTTATAGACACTCTCATCATTGTCTCTCTCGGAACATCCCCTACCCCGGTAATCAAGGTGTGTTCCATGAGGACTATGCTTATATTGGACTCCCCAACCCTCAAAGAATATTGGTCCTCCACGACTACTCTTCTATTGGATGCCCTATCTCATCCTCAAAGAGTATCGGATGCTAAATGATTACCCAATCCTTCATTTTTTCTTCTCAAGTGAAGACCAAAATGACGTGTTTATCTCTCCCTCTCAAATAGGGAGGACATATTCCAATAAAGGAATGTACTCATTCCTACAAAATGAATGTACCTAAGCTCCCTCTTGACTTAGGAATTTCCAAGTTTCTTCCAAGTAACAACCTTCTTTTCAGGTTTCTTCCAAGTAAGAACCTTCTTTTCAGGTTCCTTCCTAACTAGGGACCTACAACAGCTCCTCATGTGGAGATCACGGAACTAGCTACTTGAAGAGCTCCTTCCTTCAATGTCATGAATTTATTCTTCGTCACGAAGTCTTCATCTTCCAGGGACTTCTTCATAGGGCACAAACCATCCATCACTTTCATTCATGAGTTAGTCATGTCCTCATTTCATCAGAAAGTGATCCATCAGTTTTCCATCTGGCTTTGCTTCATGTCATTCTGCTTTCTTCCATGCCATATTTTCTGGAAGGATCTTACATACTTCTATATGGTTTTCTTGGAAGTCATCCACAGATTTTCCCTTTGGAAATCCTACATAAGCCCATCCAAATATTAGTTCAAAAATATGAAATGGACACTTAAATCAAAATTACCTTTTTGATATCCTTTCATCATGACATCTTCCTGTAGGTATCGGCATCCTGCATACATGTTGACACATACCCCAAAGATATTCATTGTTAAGGGTCTCCATCTTTTTTAGACTTCCATCAAAGTCTTCATATCTTTCTGGGAGATTTCCTAGTCAAATCTTCTTGGTCTTTTGGATGTTGATTGTGTTTATCATGGTTGTGTATCTCACGATCGCTTCCTTCCTTTCTTCACACATTCCATTCCCAAGAGCTTCCAATCAGAGTTCTTAAATTGTAGTCAACCACCTCATACTTCATATGAGGACATATTATGTTGATTTCATCTAGCGTGACTTATGCCTTCCTACATCCTTTCAGAGGTGGAGGTCCTTTTCCCTTGATCATGCTTCTCAAGATAGAAGTAGTGATCCATGTTATCTGCAACCATACGAGATGATATTATAATATTAAATCCAAGCATACATAGCTCATTTACCCTTATGTCATCTAGGCTTCTTTCAGCAACTTCCTTAATTAAAAAGATCTTCAACCCCATGACCTGCTTCATCTCTTATGTCATCATACCATCATCCCATGAATTCCACAAGTTGGAGTTCTTGATGAAACACTTGTTTCCTCTCTAGATCGGTGAACCCTCTGATGAGGATTCCATCAGAGAACCTTGAGGATCTTTCATATCCTTATCCTGCAAATGCTTCCTTTTTTACTAGATGTATGATAAGCCTTGTCCTGGATGACTTATTCCTTTCCTTAATTTTGCAATGAGGTTCCCAAGATCTATATTCTTTATATTTGATTGCCAAGGATTTTGTTCCAGACATCCTTCATGTTTCCTATGGTGATGTCACGAGCTCTTGTTTCTAATGCTTTCATGATGCCACGATGCATCTTATTATTTATTATAGCCATATCCTATAACATAAGATTTAGAAGCTATGTCAAGATATTTTGTGAGGGAGACTATCTTGGCATAGTAGAGATCTCTTACTTCCTCTTTCCTTGAATTTCTTCTCTTCAGCTTCCTCCACTTCTTCGATGATATGGTTTTCTTCTCTTTCTTTTGATATTGTTCGTTTAGGTCAATATTTCATGTAATGTTCATACTTTTTACATCCATAGTAGCATTGAATCTCAGCCATGCTCTTCTTTCTTTTCTGAGGACCAAATTTTCCAAATTTCCCTTTCTTTCCTGCAAATGTTTGAGTCCTTTACAATATCTTGCATAGAAACCACAAGTTGCCAAATGAGGTAACTTTCTTATCCTCATGGACATTTGTTACCTTGTCCATCAATTAGTGCATTTAGAACAACGATGATTATCTTCTTATCACCTCTCCCAGATCTCATAGTTGAGATCTTATGAAGATATCCCTTTATTCTTTGATACCTTCAATTTTGTGTCGATCAAATCTAAGTCATGTGACCTTCTTTATCGCATATTCAAAGAATATTCTTACGGGCTTATCATATACATCTCTTTGATGTCTCCAATATTTCTATATGAGGGTACCTTTCATAAGAATCCCTTTCCATGAATTCAGAGAAGACCTTTTTCATTGATGTGTCCAATGACTTCACTTTCTTCAAGGACTATGTCTATCCTCCTTTTTCATGCAAGGAATTTCAATGACCGAACTAGCTTATAGATCTGCTTGCAAACACAAAGTCACTTTACCAAATTTAATAGAATGAAAGATACTTACTTGACAAGTGAACATCAAATCTTCTACTTGATCACTTTGATGATGGTTGAAGAAGATGTATTAGTGGTCCCTCTTGGATGATCTTCTTCCAAATGAAAAAGCCTTTCTTCAATAAAGAAGATTGCTCCTTTTGTGATGACAACGCCTTTTGATCTGGCTCCTTTTGATGAGGATGATTTGTTGCTTCCTCGAATGATCTTCTTAAAGGACAAGGAGAGGATCCTTGCTTGCTTTATAATCTTGAAGATGGCGACAATGCTTTCTAGCCTTCAAGATACTTCGACTTCTTTGGTAGTGAATGAGCGCATATTAGAATTGCGTCTAGGGTTTCGACTTTCTCCAAGATGATGTGATCTTCGTCTTTAAAGCCCTCTAAGCTACCTTGCTTTGTACATAATTCGATGAGGGTTTTATGGTCTTTTGATGATGAGTAGAGGATCCAAAACTTTTGTTGTTGTAGATTGCTTCTTCGATCTAGGGTTTTATTCTTCAATATAGATCTTGATCTTTTGCTTTGATAACCTTTGACCTCCTTAGATGGCTTACTTGTAACTCGATCCTTGAATGTATCTTTGATTAGATGCCCTTCCTTTGACTTTAGCACCTTAGCTCTTATACCATGTTGAGAAATCTAGGGCATGAATAGTTAAAATATTTATCTACTTGATAATTGCTTGTGATATAATTTTACTTCTTAGCTAATAGTCTTTTCTTCGTTATGTTATTATTGTGTTATTTTCATCAAGACAATTACCAATATGCACAATAAAAGACAAGTGACACAGTATGTAGGTTTGTTAACCAGGGCCAAAACCTCTCACCTCTTGAGAGGAAAACCTGATCAAAATTCTTCTTCTAGATTTTCAATTGATGAGTACCAAGACCATAAAAAAGACCCTTGACTCTAGTACCCTCCCAAGAACTTTGTCATTAACCTTGATGTTCTGCCTCTTCCCTTTCTCGACTTTCTTCTTGATCTCGAACTGCTCTCCTCGGCTCCTTGTAAAGAAACTCGTTCTCTATCCTTCACATTGGCTTCTCCTCGACGTCTTATAGAGAAACTCAGTCTCTATGATCTTACTAGCTTTCTCTAGAGAATCTTGATCTCTAGATCTCTATCTCAGTTACCCAAAACAAGTACCCCAGAAGAATCCTGTCTTTGTTGCCCTAGAAGAATCCTTCATTCATTGCCTCAGAAGAATCCTTTATTCATTGTCTCAGAAGAATCCTTCCTTCGTCATCCCAGAAGAAACTTTACTTCGTTGACCCAAAAGAATCTCTCCTTCGCTGACCCAGAAGAATCTCTCCTTCGCTTGCCTAGAAGAAACTCTCCTTATCACTTCTTCGCACTTCTGTTTAGTAGCCTTCTTCGCACTTCTTCACTGAATGCTTGACGAGTTTCTTTCCTCTAAGTGAGGTAGAGTGTGGCTATATATACACTTCATCTCATATGTCCTTTAGGCTGACACGATCACAAGAGTTAGGCCGACATCTTCTAGCATGTTCTTCCATCACTGTAGGCTAACTTGAAGAGGATAATTGACAAGGTCTTGGAAGATACTTTACATAGACAAAATTGACCTTTTACAAAGTGTAACATGACTTCATTACATGACAATGACTTTATCATTTTATAACTATATGACAAATAATTCCTAAAGACTCTCAATGGGATCCTTGACTCAAAAATAAAATCTCTTGCTCATGAAACCCATAAAGCAAGAAATACAATAAATTTGTTTTTCTTCTTTACATCTCATTACATAAAATCATAAATACATGTCTTTATGAAGACCAAACCTAGTTACGCTTTTCAACATCATTGTGGACGAGAATAAACCTTTTCAAACCTACAAAAAGTTCACTTGATGATTAGTGAGGACCGATCTATTTAGAAGTCTTATAAGCTTAGTTAAAAGGTCGAAATTGAAACTACATTCACCTAGGAGGAGTGGAGACTTCTACAAAGTGTTGTGCATAATTGTACATAAAAGATCCAAGAATGATCGTTTAAAGTTTGTGGAAGGTATGTCAATATACTTAAGGAAAGTTGAATCTTATGAGTAGGGGAAGAAGAAAGTTGAATCCTTGAATTCTGTGAGAGTGACCAAATTACAAGATTGGAATGCTCCTCACTTGCTAGAAGCTACTATCATCATAAGGACTATAGTCAACACTGAAAGGAGACTTGTGCACAACGGAAAGTCGAGCCTTCACAGTATTATAATAATCAATCAGAATGAATCTCAAATATAGAACTCGTTGAGCAAGCTTGGCATCTTTGTCCACAACAGGAAGAAGAATTTGTTCAATTTAACTTGCACCAACTTGTGGAAGAATCATTGAAGATCTCATCAAAATCAAGTAAGTATTATCTCTATATCCCAAAGATCTAACAATATGTTTTCAGTTTACTAGAATAAGCAACAAGCTCTATGGAACACTAATCCTTCATAATGAAAGACAGAGCCATGTAATTTGTGATTGTTCATTAAAGTGTTTGAGAGTTTAGTTCTTGCAAGTTTTCATTGTGATATTACTTGTTAATATCTAGGAGTGTAGACCTTAGATAGAAATTCTCTTATGATATAAGAGGGTTTGTACATATATATAGAATTGAACGATATCTAGATTTTGATATAATTCCCTTCGAGCTAGTTAGGGTTTGTATTCAAAATCCCTTGAAATTCAATCTCCAAAAGGTAATGGAAACCCTAGAAAATCATTACACCATTGTACTTGTATATTTTGGATATGCTTGTCAATAAATATTCCAGGTATATATATTAAGAATGGTGACATGTTGGATCCTTGGGCACAAGTTGACTCACATAAAAATGGACCATGAAGATGCTTTCATAATTAAGAGGGGGGCATTTAAGATTTGTAAAAGAAGCAACTCAAGGTATGTATAAAAGTACAAGATTTGTAGCAAATCTTCTTCATTAAAAGATGCAATCTTTTCTAAATTTGCATTGCAGTACTAACTTTCTTATGTCTAGGGTTTTGAATCTGTTAAAATTGGCAACTAGGATCGAACTCCATGTGGGTCTTCTTATTCATGGCAGCTGATATTTTTCTTAGATTCCTCTTGTCGAGAGGTGTAGGATTGATCTAAAGATCATCTGATTCCGACATGTATTCATGGAGATATGAATTTATTTGTGTTATGAGACAATTCGTCAAGGTCGGCCAGTAACCAAATTGCCCCCACTTATCCTCCACGTTTTAGTATAAATAAAAGAGGACTTGAAGTCATTTGACACACACTCTTGTGATCTGTCTTCATTTTTTTTTGGGTTTGATGAAGAAGAGATCTAGAGGGACTTCTCTAGGATATATGTTGCCATGAAGTTCCCTAGCCGTGGAAGAAAAAGGGTCTTCTTGTAGATCCTATGTTGCCCTACTTTTTAGTTAATGAAGCAAGTCCTTAACGCAGTCAAAGGAGGAGTCTTGCAAGCAATCATAAAAGAATTTGGATATCTTGTAAGTCTAAGGTCTCATATATATTTGCATGGCAGACAGGTTTCCGGTTCTTATCCATATTTTTGTGGTCTCTATTCTCGCAAGGCAGACAGTGTTGGCATGATCCTTATACTAGACTTGGATGGATTCGTATGTAAAATTTTATGGCTTGATACAGTCGCATGGCAAACCAGATTTGGATGTATTTCCTACTCATGACAGATAAGATTTGGTATAATCCTTATGTATGTTTTCATGGCTCCATAGCCTCGCATGGCAAACCAAGATTTGGGATGGATCTTATGCATGTTTGTGTAGGGTTACATATTCACATGGAAGACCAGATTTACCTTGGCTCACATACATGATTTTATGGCCACACATATCCGCATGGCAGACCAGATTTACCTTGGCTCACATACATGCTTTTATGGCCATACATATTCGCATGGCAGACCAGATTCACCTTGGCTCGCATTCATGATTTGATGGGCATACGTATTCGCATGGAAGACCAGATTTAGCTTGTCTCACATGCATGATTTTATGGCCATACATATTCGCATGGCAGAGCAGATTTATTGGATGACCTTTTGATGATCTTAGTATGAAAGGCATGCCCTTGAATGGTTTGTATGATGATGACAAACCGTTATATGATGGCATTCGGATGGCGGGCCTATGATAGCAAACCTTATATGATGATGATGTAATTCGGATGTGCAAACCCTTTGTTGATGGCAAACATATATACGACATTATTCTTGTGAAGGCAGAAATAATTCGAATTGTAATCAAATGGTCTGAAGATAGACTAAGTGATGGGTATGACAGTGGTGCAGCATAGTGCAGCATGATGAATGATGCAGCATATGACAGTGGTGCAGCATGAAGGATGCAACATAGTGATTGGGTGCAGCACAGTGTTAGGTGCAACATGATGATGAGGTGCAGCACAGTGAAAGGTGCAGCATGGTGATGGAGTCACTTTGAAGGATCAGTTGAAGCAATATGCCTTCACCTGAGTTCAGATCAGCTACCTCATCTGCCATCTTCATAGTGAAGATCTCTGCTCTTATTTTGTCAAGTCAAAATGTTGACTTCTGATGTATATGTACTCTCTCTCTCTGTTGAACTATTGAAGAACATAAGACGAATTAATCAAGGGTTTCCCCACATTTGGGTTTGTCCCTGGCTGGCGCCACACCTTGTGTCCTCTTGTCTTGGCTTGTCTTCTGTGATTTAGGTTTATGTTCTATCTGCATTTTACTATCATGCTAAATGTGATTGCTAATCTGGAATTGATATTTGAGCTACTATGGAAAATTGAAGTAAATTTGCTCTCAACATAGAACATATCTAAAATTAACATGGTATCAGAGCTGAGGTGAAGACAAAGCCCAAGCAAGAATGAAAGAAAAATCACAGAAGACAGTTGGAAAGGACAAAAGGCTCAATGGGTTCTTCATCCCTCTTCGAATTCACCAAGGGTGAAATCGAATCAAAGAAGATTACCAGAGTGGCGCAGCAGAAGCATCTGATGGACTACCTAAAGATCACTTCAATGGGAAGTTCGGATCTAAGGGTGGAAGGAAACGCAGATGCCTTGCCTGCAATAAGTTTGGACATTATGCGAAGAAGTGTCTGAATAGAAGGGACACATCACTTGATGATGATAACAATCATTCCAGGGGCTTCAATGACTGAAGGAATGACAGGTATAACAGCAAAGGAAAAAGGAATGCAAGTCATCAAGGAAATGGTCGACTCTTCAAAGAAAGCAAGGAACTCCAGGTATGAAGAATCAAATGTTGTACGATAAGCTAAAGGAGTATTATCTTATATTGGCCCTCTCCACTACTTCTCCTCCAAACTCTTTGGGAATATGGCTTATTGATAGTAGTGCTTCAAGGCACTTCATCAGATATAAGGAAGCTCTCTCCAATTTGATAGAGAAGGAAACAATCATGGAGATTATATTTGGAGTCAATGCCACCTAATCCGGAAAGGGTGTAGGGAATGTTACCCCTCAATTGAATGAGGGTAACACGATTCATTTACAAGTTCTTTATGTACCTGATCTCAAGAAGAACCTGGTGTCCATTTCGGCAATGGAAGTCAAAGGTTTTAAGGTGGCATTCATCAACGGAAAGGTACATGTTTGAAAAATTAATTTTCAAGATACTTTTACTCTCAGGTTCAGGGTTGGCAATTAAGTTGCAAGAAGTCCATTGGGGACCATGTCGTGTGACACATCTCTTCAATGGCACCGGAGGTTTGCCCATCTTCATTGTAAGACCCTACCCGATGTGAGTCGGATGGTGACAAGGATGCCTGAATTCAAGGAAGAGCATGGAGGTACATGTATGAAATGTACCGAAGGAAAACTTACAAGGGGACCATTCCCCTCATGTAGCAAGTCCACAGATTTGGAACAATCCGAGGGGTTCGAGATTCGTGATCGGAATCTCATGTATACAGGTGAAAGAAAGCCCTCTATGGCTTGAAGCAAGCACCTCGGGCTCGATATGAAAGGATAAACAACGATCTGATGAAGCTAAGATTCACTAGGAGCGAAGTCGATCCAAACCATTGCTTGAAAGTTTTGGATGATAGACCTCTCATATTGGCACCTTATGAGAACAACCTCTTTCTAACAGGTGCAGGCCCTCTCATTTACAAAAGTAAGAGGGAGTTGGATTTCGGATTTGGAATGGCGAACTACAAGCCTGTGACTACCTCGATGAAGCCTAACTTTAATGAAGTGAAAACTTCTTGATACGCAAAAATATATATATATGATTAATTTACTGAGGATGATTGTTTACATTGGGGGTTCCTGGCTTATATACCACCATGGGCACCCTTTGGGGAAGGGCATGATCTTATAATCATGCCCTTTCGTCTAATTAACCTAAAATTAAATAATTAACTAATTTTTTACATAACATTGCCTTCCTCTCGAAAGAATGCTTTGTCCTCAAAGCATACGTAACGACGGATGTTGTTGACAAAATGCTTCATTCTCCCAAGAAGCGTCTTCTTCGGGTAAGTCCTTCCACTTGATCGGATATTCCAAGATGATCAATGTCCCACACTTTAAAAGGTCTTGGATTAATCTCTCAATTTCCATTTTTTGGTGATGTGGATATCGGTATGGCTTGATGTTGACGGGGTCTGACCCTGCCTTGACTTCTATTGCATGCTCAATTTCCCTATTAGGTGGCATTTTCATAAGTCGGTCTTGAAATACCTTTTCATGCTTCTGAATTAGGTCTTGTATCTCTGGTGACTCTTCATTGATCATATTTGCAGATAACATTTCTAATTGGTGACATTGTCCTACATAAGTGGGTGCTCCTTTTCGACTCATCTTCATCATCTAAGATGATGATACAACTTGATTTTCTGGTGCTTGGAATCCATGTAGTTTGTACTTCTGACCCCCCCCATTTGAATTTTATGAATTGTACTTGATGGTTGGCAGCATATGTCCCTAAAGTTCGCAGCCATTGGATACCTAAGACTACATCTAGTCCCCCTAATGGTACCATGAAGAACGGAGACTCTAAATTAAAGTCTTGAATCTGCAATTTGACCTTATGGCATTTCCCTACCTTTTCAATCTTCTTACCGTTAGCTACCATCACTTTCATGTTTGGTAAGGGAAATGAAAAAATATTGAGTCTCTTTGCCACAGTTGCATCTAAAAAATTGTGTGTGGTACCAAAGTCGATGAGAACCACTACGTTGTTCTCCTCTATGTGTCCTTTTAACTTTAAGGTTTGAGGTTGTGATATAACTATTAAGCTGATAGTGACACTTGCATAATACTTCTGTCATCTAATTCTAGTGAGAATTATGGGGCATCTTCTGTTTCTCTATGTTAGAATCTTCACTGTTTGAATCATTGGTTGCTTGACAATTATATAGGTTCTTTGGTTCTTTTCCTTTAGCACATCTATGTTTGGGGTCCCACTTCTCACCACAGTGTTTGCATTTACCCTCTTTATCCTTTGTGTTTCCACATTAGATTTTTCATCTTCACGACGATGTGGTGGAACATATCTTGTATTGTTTGAGTCCGCATACTGGAGTATTCTTCGTCTTGAATATGTTCTTTCCGATTTTGACCAAAATATTTGTTCGAATTTCTTTTCGGTTGTTTTTGCTTTTCGTCTTGCTACTTCTATTGATGCAATGTCATGCATCTCAAGTTCTACTTGTAAATGGGTTTTGAGTCCCGAGACGTATGATTGAATTAGACGAGATTTTGATAACCCAGGTACTCGTGTTATTAAGGTCTCCCATTCTTGAGTGTGTTTGTCCACACTTCATTTTTGTCGTAATTTGATGAGTTTTGAAAAGAACTCTTTTTCCTTTACACCTTGGAATCTTTTAAATAATGCATCCTTAAATTTTCTCCAACTAATGACGTGTGTTGTCTTTTTCTACCACATATACCAATTATATGCTTCCCCTTCCATTTTCATGGATGCGTGCATGAGCTTTTCATCATCATCATTGATGTCATATATCTCAAAGTATTCTTCCGCTTTATTTATCCATGCAACGTTGCGTTTTTCGTTTCCATTGAATTTAGGCATCTCGACTTTTGCCCTTTGCTGGTATGTCGTTAATGGTTGAGCGAAAAAGGGGTGTTGATTGGTAAAGGTATCCCAGAGTTTCTTGTTTGTAAGAGTCATGTTACTCATTTCTTGGTGGGGTGTCGCTGATTTTTTTGGGGATTCAGTTTTTTCATGAGAGTCTATTGATGTTATTGAATATGATGAGTTGTGCTCTTGATTTTCCTCATTTTCTTGTAGTAGTTGTGTGGGTGTATAATTCATCTTTTTACACAGAAGTTTCAGCAATGTTAAGGTCTCTTTGTGATCCACTTCGATTGGACACGGTGATTTTCCATCTTTATTTCTATTCGATTTGTTGTATCTTGAAGACTTTTGATTTCGTCAACCTACCCCTTAAGCTTGATCTGAAAATCATCTAATCTTTTATTGACCTCATCGTTGTTGTTATTATCTTATGCTCTGTGTCAACCAAATTTTTTGGAAATCCGCCATTGTCATTGTCGACATTGAGCGAGTTTGTGGGGGCATGTATTTTATCTACTAGCTTAAAAAAAAAAAAAATTAATTAATTAAAATATATTATTTTAATTAATTAATGTTACTTAGATATATGTAACTTTTAATTATATATAGTTTTAAATATATATAATCTAATTAAATATATGTATATTTTACAAATTATATATAGTTTTTAATTATATATAATTTAATTAAATATATGTATATTTTATATACTATGTGTATTAGGATTTATTAATTTTAAGGAGTATTACGTTGTACAGTCACGTCCCTCCTGCCAATGGTTCATGTTATATTTTTTTTTCAGTAGTTCCTTCTGTGCAGATATCACCGCACGATTATTCCAATGTAACCGCAGTCCACTACACGGAACCGCAGTTATTATATATATAATATATATATATATTATATATATATTATATATATATAATATATATTATAATATATTATATATATACTATGTGTATTAGGATTTATTAATTTTAGCTTTAAGGAGTATTACGTTGTACAGTCACGTCCCTCCTTGCCAATGGTCACGTTATATTTTTTTTTCGGTAGTTCCTTCTATGTAGATATCACCACAGCGATTATTCCAATGTAACCGCAGTCCACTACACGGAACTGCAGGTCCCTCCATAGAGAAAAAACGACGTCGATCCCCGAGGGTTCAGCGTATTACCGCAAGTTACCACAGAGCTTGCCGCAAGTTACCGTAGAGGGTTTGACCTTAGTAACGGCAGCAATCTACCGCCGATGTCTCAATGTACCATTTAGCGTAGCATATCACCTTCTGACGCTGCAGCATGATTGGCTGTGGTGTGAACTTGTCGTACGTGGTTAGTTGTGGCTCAGAGTAGCTATGCCCCGCAAAGAACCCTGCCACTAGCTGTTGTTTAACCGCAAGCCTGTAACAACACACTCCAGGCCGAATACGAATAGCCCACACGCACTTCTATTTTCTGAAAAGCCTGTAGGGCCTGATGGCCAGCAGAACTTGTGGGTGTCACTAGTCTTGTGTTGGCTCTGATACCAGATGAAGTGAAAACTTCTTAATACACAGAACAAAATATATATATATATATATATATATATATATATATATATTAATGATTAATTGACTGACGATGATTGTTTACATTGGGGGTTCCTGGCTTATATACCGCCATGGGCACCCTTTGGGGAAAGGGCATGATCTTATAATCGTGCCCTTTCGTCTAATTAACCTAAAATTAAAATAATAAACCTCAAATTAAATACTAACTAATTTTTTACATGACATTTAAGAAGTTATGCGGTAGTGATGCCAAACCTGATTTGGGAAATGCCTCTGAGATTCATATACTCATACTAGCATTGATGTTCTTGGTGAACTCTCATCTGAATATATGTTTTGCAATAAGCATGTTTAGCTCATATATGGTTGAGCCTCACTGAATTGGTGCCAAGAATCATTTGAAATATCTTCAGGGCACAATATCTCATGGATTGAGTTACACTACCGGAAATGTGAAGCTACACGATTATTCTGACGCTGATTAGGCAGGCAGTGTGGAGGATCGCAAGAGCACTTCTGGGTGTTGGTTTTCTTCGAGTTCTGCTTTAATATCCTGGATGAGCAAGAAGCAGAAGTCGGTTGCTCTGAGCACCATTGAGACTGAATACATAGCTATGAGTATGACCTTGTGTGAAGGTGTTTGGTTGAGGAAGCTCTTCAGTGAGCTGTTTAGACACGTGTTGGATACCACTGTGATCTTTTGAGGCATCTTGTGTTCTATGATCACTCCAAGCATATAGACATCAGGTACCACTTTATCTGGGATATGGTACATCGAGGAGCAAGAAGGCTCTATCGCATTGGGATTGATGTGCAGGTCGCTGATATTTTGTCAAAGCCCCTGGGAAAGGTCAAATTCTTGAATTTCCGAGAACAATTAGGAATCGTGGAGAGACTCTCTCCTAAGGGTCATGTATGATATGGACATTGAGCTCTAGGAGCTCTGGGGGGCTTGGGGGTACATCTTGGAGCAATGAGCAACCATAAGGTGAGTGGTTCAGCCTTCCCCTAGTGGCCTACTATGTAGGCAGGATGAGTGGTTCATCCTTCTCCTGCCGAGACACAGTCATAGGGTGAACGGATCAGCCTTCCCCTAGTGATTTGTTGTGTACAGGGTGAGTGGTTCAGCCTTCCCCTGGGTACCCCTGGCGACATGTAGGCAGGAAGAGGGTTCATCCTTCTCCTGCTGAGACATCCTACCCATGCAATCTAGGACTCATGGGAAGTACCTCTCATCTGGCCAATGAGTAGGGAAATGAGGATAGGGACCATAGTAGTACCACTGGACGCATCATGTTACTACCGTACTCCCTATGCTAGGATGATATTGATCTGGAATCAATTGCAACTGACTTCGGGTCAGTAAGAGTGATATAACTCACTCTCTCTTGGAACTGACTTCGGATCAGTAAGAGTGATATAACTCACTCTCTTTACTTCGAACTGATTTCGGATCAGTAAGAGTGGTATGAGACACTCTCTTTATATGGGGCTGACTTCGGGTCAGTAGAGAATGGTATGATGCATTCTCGATCACTTCTTCTTCTTCATAGTTCAGCAGAGCAGTGCAAGGCACTGATGGCAGAGACAGTACAGTCTGGCAAATGGATTAGCACATAGAGTTCTCCCTAGTTGAGAGGGAGTGTTAAAATTGGCAACTAGGGCCAAACTCCATGTGGGTCTTCTTATTCATGGCAGCTGATATTTTTCTTAGATTCCTCTCGTCGAGAGGTGTAGGATTGATCTAAAGATCATCTAATTCCGACATGTATTCATGGAGATATGAATTTATTTGTGTTATGGGACAATTTGTCAAGGTCGGCCAGCAACCAAATTGCCCCCACTTATCCTCCACGTTTTAGTATAAATAGAAGAGGACTTTAAGTCATTTGACACACACACTCTTGTGATCTCTCTTCATTCTGTTTTAGGTTTGATGAAGAAGAGATCTAGAGGGAGTGCTCTAGGATATATGCTGCCATGAAGTGCCCTAGTTGTGGAAGAAAAAGGGTCTTCTTGTAGATCCTACATTGCCCTACTTTTCAGTTAATGAAGCAAGTCCTTAACGCAATCAAAGGAGGAGTCTTGCAAGCAGTCATGACAGAATTTGGATATCTGTAAGTCTGAGGTCTCATATATCTTCGCATGGCAGACAGGTTTTTGATTCTTATCCATATTTATGTGGTCTCTATTCTCGCAAAGCAGACAGCCTCAGCATGATCCTTATACTAGACTTGGATGGATTCGTATGTAAAATTTTGTGGCTTGATACAGTCGCATGGCAAACCAGATTTGGATGTATTTCCTACTCATGACAGATCATATTTGGTATAATCCTTATGTATGTTTTCATGGCTCCATAGCCTCGCATGGCAGAGCAAGATTTGGGATGGATCTTATGCATGTTTGTGTAGGGTTACATATTCACATGGCAAACCAGATTTACCTTGGCTCACATTCATGATTTTATGGCCATACATATTTACATGGCAGACCAGATTTACCTTGGCTCATATACATGATTTTATGGCCATACATATCGGATGGCAAACCATATTTACCTTGGCTCACATACATGATTTTATGGCCATACATATTCGCATGGCAGACCAAATTTACCTTGGCTCAAATTCATGATTTTATGGGCATACGTATTCGCATGGAGGACCAGATTTAGCTTGTCTCACATCCATGATTTTATGGCCATACATATTCGCATGGCAGACCAGAGTTATTAGATGACCTTTTGATGATCTTAGTATGAAAGACATGCCTTTGAATGGTTTGTATGATGATGACAAACCTTTATATGATGGCATTCGGATGGTAGGCCTGTGATAGCAGACCTTATATGATGATGATGTAATTCAAATGTGCAGAGCCTTTGTTGATGGCAAACATACTTATGACATGATTCATATGAAGAGAGAAATAATTCGAATTGTAATCAAATGATATGAAGATAGACTAAGTGATGGGTATGACAGTGGTGCAGCATAGTGCAACATGATGAATGGTGCAGCGTAGTGCAGCATGAAGGATGCAACATAGTGATTGGGTGCAGCATAGTGTCGGGTGCAACATGATGATGAGGTGCAACACAGTGAAATGTGCAGCATGGTGATGGAGTCACTTTGAAGGATCGACTGAATCAGTATGCCTTCACCTGAGTTCAGATCATCTACCTCATCTTCTATCTTCATAGTGAATATCTCTGCTCTTATTTTGTCAAGTCAAAATGTTGACTTTTGATGTATATGTACTATCTCTCTCTCTCGCTCTCTGTTGAACTATTGAAGAACATAAAAAGAATTGATCAAGGGTTTCCCCACATTCGGGTTTGTCCCTAGCTGGCGCCACATCTTGTGTCCTCTTGTCTTGGCTTGTCTTCTACTATTTATGTTTATGTTCTATCTGCATTTTACTATTACTCTAAATGTGATTGCTAATCTGGAATTGATATTTGAGCTAATATGGAAAATTGAAGTAAATTTGCTCTCATCATAGAACATACCTAAAATCAACATAATCATTAAGATTCTTGTTAGGGTGATTAATCTCTAGATTGAATCTACCCTCATCACATTATCTTTTGCCATTTTGTTCATTTTGGTGAAACCCTAACCTTTTGATGCTTAGGGTATGTTAATGATGAAACCCTAGGCTACTTAGGTTTGTTGATAAAGTCTAGAACCTACGATGAAAGCCTACTCTCTTGAATTTTAGGGTTTGTTGTGTTATGGAACCCTAACCTTTTAAGGTTTGTTGCTAATGTCTAAATTATATGATAAAACCCTAAATTTTTAGGGTTTGATGAATTGGGGTTTATGACAAAACCCTTACAATAGTCAATCCTATGAATGAAACCCTAGGTGTATGAGCTTCTGCATAATTGAAACCCTAGTCTAGACAAATTTTTGGAGTTTGATGTGTGTATCTAGGGTTTATGATAAAAACCCTAGTAAGAGATTGATATAAGGAAATAATAATGAAACCTTAGATATGAAATGTTAGGGTGCTAACTTTATTGTTGATATCTATGATTTAATTTTATTGATAAAATCTACAGTTTGTGACAAAACCCTAGTAGAGGTTGACATGAAATTAAAAAAGCTTAATATCGAAACACCAGATGTAAAATGCTATGATTGGATTGCTAACTTGATTTAATTATCTAAGGCTTTAAGTCTCGATGATGGAATCTAAGGTTTTTGACACAACCCTAGCAAAGTTGTTGAAGTTTAGATTATGAAAAGACGTAACTCTTGTTGATTGTAAACCTAACTAGGTTTAGGTCTTAGATGTCTAAAGCTTGATTATTTAGATGCTTCCATTGCAATGCCATGCTAACCCTATTTTGATAAAGTTAACTTCATGCTCCTATATATTTGTACTTGGTTGTACTTGCTGAAAGATTTGCAGGTACATGATCTTCAATATGTTGAAGATGTTCATGACTCGATAAAAATGATGAGCATGATGGAAAGGAGCTATAAGAACAAAGACGACATTTAAAGATGATGTTCCTGAAGGAATGAAGCTTTAAAAGGTTGAAGTTATTCATATGATACAATATAAATAAAATAGCTTGTGTGGCTGGAAGAAAGAGGTTTCTGATATAAAAGCTTGGATATAAAGAAAGGGTATATCTCCCCAGTGAAGAGGGAGGGAATATTATGACAACTATAGTAAATACCTTGAAGAAAGATTGAGATCAAAGAATGAATAAAATCACTACAAATGGTTGTTCTTGATTCATGAAGTTGCAAACAAAGACTTGGTTGTGTTGAAAAGTGTTGATGTTGAGTTTGGTGTTGCTAAAGAAGTTAAAGAAGAAAGCTTTTTGACGAGATGTGATTGGATTATATGATGATGATCTAAGCAGCATCAAATTGATTAAGGGCCCTGAAGGTTTGTGAGATATATATATATATATAAAGTTTATTATTGATTGGGTTTGTGATTGTGCAGGATCTATCCATAAGAAGGTTGAACATTTTGAAGCATGCTTGGACTGGTGGATATATCTAATTTAGTTGATAAGGAGATGACGCATCTTGGGATGACAAGATGCTTGAGAGGACATCTAGTCGGCCTACGATAATGTCTAGATCTCGAAGTAGGGAGGGTACCGTTGGTCTTGTGGAACTCTGACCTTGGATACAATGCCTAGATCCCTGAGTTGGTATTAGAGCTGAAGCCTGATGGTGCCTGTAGAGGTTGAAGCTTGGAACACACCTTAGTCCCACCCATTTAGATACCCTAGTCAAGTATTTAATCTATAGCGCTGCGTGTGTTGAGACTCTTCATAGAACATGTCAATTTGAGTGCATCCTTCTACCTATGTCTGCAAGTTATGAATACCTCCCTAGTTAAGAGTAGGCGTTGAGAAATGTAACTAGTGTCAGTCTTCATAATTGTATTTGAGCCATAATGTAATTTTCAAAAGAAAGAAAAAGAAAAAATTTATAACAGAAAAAATATTTTTAGCATGTGTTTCATGCTTTATGCTTTTAGGTCAAACCTCCGTTGAAGGCTTCTAGGTTCGTGTCATTATCATTATTTTATAGACCCTTCTTGGGCTTTCAAATTCAAGAAACAATTTATAAAAGAGTCAAAAATTGTTATTTTAGTCCCCTCCACCAAGTCGGCCTGCTCACAGTTTATGTCGGCCTCAAAGTGCAGCCTCCAACCACTATTTGTAGCAATGAAATTCAACCTATTGTGATTTTTGTTCTGCAATAATCAAGTGAAGAAAAAGACGTGAAAAATTGAAGGAATCTGTTTTTCTTTAAAGCTGAAAAGAAGAAGGATGTGAAGTCAAGTTAAGAAGGAAGAACACCTTATCAAGTTAGCAGACGGAAATTTCTTTATTTTTGTGCCACACATGCGAAATATTTGAAGGTAATTACTGGGGCTGAAAACACTAGCCGAAATTACAGAAGTGCAGTAGGACAGTTATTTTGGACCAGTGGAATTATTTATTTAAGTTGACTTCCCTTTGGTGATTTCAAATAAGATTCTGAAAGGTTGACTTGGTGGATGGAGGAGAGTATGTTTCATGGTCAATCAGGTCCTTGATTGTCTCACTTTGACTTGGTAATTTTAGTGGAAAGAGTTTGACTAGGTTTTCCCCTTCATAGGTGATCCGGATTTAAATAGGAACGCAATAGATTACAGAGATAACCATAAATACAGAGATGCGATAACCATAAATAAAGAGATGCAACGGAAATAACACTTCATTTCATTAATGGAAAATACCGAAATATGCTTACAATCAGAATTGGAAATAAACCAGCTAGGACGATGGTAGCTTATCTCTGAGAAGAGATGTGTGGCTACATGTCTCTGAACTGTTCCGAACTTGTGTTACAATGAGGCTCGAAGGCCTATTTATTATTGAGAAACAATGGAAAACCCTTCACATTCCAAAATCGACCCTTAGAAGATGAAACGCCAAATTGTGGGCCCCGTTTTGGGTAAATTGGTACATTAATTTCCCGGGGTTGTAATTTTGGCATACGATCTCCGTTTGACGCGTATGATAGCTTCTTAGAGAGATCTATCCGAGAACTACCATTGTTGGAATGGGAAACATCAGTCCATGGAATGGACCCATGTTGCCCCTGGCTTCCCCAAAAAAACATCGTTTAGGGCCTCAAAACGACTCCGGAAGTTCAGGACCCGAAAAACTGCTAAAAATAGTAAGTTGTGCTATAATTAAGGAAACTGAAAATGCTGAAAGAGACAATGATGGGGTCCAGATGGACTTGGCAGGTGGCCACCAATATCCACCTGGATCATTCCTCCCCCGTTAGGAAGCAATGGTCCCCATTGCGTTGAGTTCCTCCATCTGCTGAACTTGTTCTGCACTGTCTGATGTGTCCAGTAGTGGTGGGAAGCATGGTCGATGCCGGTCCACATTGAACACTTGGTGCAGGTGAAGGAATGGAGGAATGCTGTGCTCCAAAGCATTGTTCCCCAAAAGATTGGAACTACTGTAACGACCATGTTGGAGTGGTCTGAGCTTCTGATGGGTTCTGGTAAGGTGTTCTTTCTATCGATGCAACCAGACTTTGTTGCCCACCTAAAGCTTGTGTGGTACCCCTATGGGTGAGGACAAGTTGTTCCTGTGTTCTGTCATGACCGTATCCCTTTGCTGTTGCTGCTGCGTGGAGGAACCCTTTGCGGTGGTCATGGATGTAGCAATGATCTTCCCCTTACTTTGGGAGTGAACCATACAGATGAATTTCCTGGTCTGTGATATGAGCTTGCTGCCTTTCTTAGCAGTGATCAAAGAGGTGGCAGTAGGTGGGGCTATTTCTGGTATCCTGTATAATGAATTACTTAAAGAAATAATGACAGCACGAGGCCTTGACTCATACACAGCATGTCGCCT
>APFE030798491.1:146152-161330 GCA_000404065.3 Pinus taeda
GATTCCCCAAAAAACGTCGTTTAGGGCCTCAAAACGGCTCCGGAAGTTCAGGACCCGAAAAACTGCTAAAAATAGTAAGTTGTGCTATAATTAAGGAAACTGAAAACGCTGAAAGAGACAATGATGGGGGTCCAGATGGACTTGGCAGGTGGCCACCAATATCCACCTGGATCAATAGGGGTTTTTCCCTGATGGACTTGGCAGGTGGCCACCAATATCCACCTGGATCAATAGGGGTTTTTCCCTGCCTTGGAGCCTATCTCTGGTGTTTTTTTGTGTTTGTGATCTTCATAGTATTTGGCATTTGTCTTGATGATCTGAACATAATAATGATGAAGAAATACTAATAAGAAAATATCACAAGAAAATGTCAAGAACAGAGAAATCAGTTAATTAAAGAAGCCCTAACTACTGCCCTGGATTTCTCAACAGTTTGCAAGGGTATTCAAACTCAGATTGGGTAGATAGTGCAACAAATAAGGAGAGTACCTTAGGGTGTTGCTTTAACTTGGGATCAACAACATTATCTTGGTTCAAAAGGAAGCAATTTCCATGGCACTTAGCTCAGCAAAGGTAGAATACATGGCGGCCAATCCTACTAGTTGTGAGGCCATCTAACCTTGCAAGTTTTTTGCAGGATTGTTTGATCAAGAGTTAGACCCCGCAGCTATTTACAATGATAATCAGACTTGTATCAAACTCTCTGAGAAGCTTGTGTTTCATTACAAGTCTAAACAGATAGAGATAGATATCACTTCATGTAAGACAGGATTCAAAATGGACTAATGAAGCTCTAATATATTCTCACAATTAGCAAGTTGCTGACATTCAGAGCAAACCCCTCGCAAAAGGAATGTTTCCAGCATTTAGACACAGACTTGGATTGGTGCAGAGTCCATTTCTCGCTAAGAGGGAGCATTAAGAAATGTAACTCAAGTAGAAACTTCTTACACAGGTTTGAATGTGAATTTACAAGAAGTGATTCAACATATATTTCATTGGTCACCTTGAAAAGGTGGTCATTAATTCTGTCTTGTAATTTCACTTGAGAAATAAAATAACAGTTAAATTCTTATGTTTTGAAGTTAACTTATTCTTAAGAATCTAAATGACTATTCTAGAGACTAGAAGTTCTACAATATTAATGACTTAGATTAGGATTTAATCTTAGTCACACATCTTAAGATTGAGATAGGTGGTGGCTAGGATTGAGGAGATTAAGTATTTCTCTCAAAGCATAAAAAGGACAAGATCAGACAGGTTGATTTCACATAAAAAGAGAGCAAGAGAGCTGTAGAAGGAAGAGTGCGTCAAGATGGAAAGGAGCAGATTCGTTAAAGAGACCAGCAAGTGCAACAAACCATACAATTTGTACCACTGTTGTAGCTGTCTTTTCTTTATGGACAGGTCATACATCTTAAAATCTAGCTGTACACTTTCAAATCTGGCCTATCATGTATTGCCTAAGAGTGCTTCAGTGCTGAGAGGGGAGAAAAAGCGATTTGCTATCCAAGAAAGGAAAACACTGAGCAGGCCACACTACAGTAATTGTACCCGCTTCTGCACAAGTCATGCACTTATATTTTAGGTGATTTAATAACCGTACAGATGCTGGTTCAAAGCAGGCTACAAAGGTCACCTTGTAAGCTTTGATCAAGGGAATTAAAAGTTGATTAGAAGGAGAAATCCTTGTGTCTGTGTTTTATTTCTTCCACTGCTCATTGTTCAGCTACCATGTAATTGTTGCATTGTTCCAAAAAAAACTGTTTTTAAATGAATTCTATTTTGAGTTATTTGATGAGAGAACATTAGGACAGT
This sequence comes from Pinus taeda, assembly GCA_000404065.3. Lineage (NCBI taxonomy): Eukaryota > Viridiplantae > Streptophyta > Pinopsida > Pinales > Pinaceae > Pinus > Pinus taeda. Next base: position 147,971 of record APFE030798491.1, read on the forward strand.
AGTCACCTAGGCTTGAAAATTTTACATTGGGATTAAGATTGGGTATTCAGCTATCCATTAGGATGGACAATTTGAGGAAGATATAAATTCTCTTGAGGTTGGAGCCAAAACAAATATGCTTCCTGTACTTGCTTGTGTAGGGAGGAGGGTACCTGTGTGACTGTCCTAATGATGAAACATTATTGATGTACTTTTATAGTGTTTAATAATAGATTATCTGATGCATTTTCCAATCAAGAAAGAAAAAAAAAAAAATCTGCCCTGGAACTTGCACCAAGTATATTATGAAAATCAGCTACATATGACAATATTGAACAGCATGCCACAACTCAGAAACCAGATTTCCAAGAATACATCTCTCCTGATTGCACTTTGGTCAAATCTGCAATGTCACGTCTACAAAAATGTGTCATTTCTGTAATAAATCAGTTAAACCTGAATGTGCTTTCAGGCCGACTGTAAAACATTTTGATCAACAGGAAACTACAAAACATTTATGGGCTTACAAATTATGTTAAAATAAGAGACTAGTATGAAGTAGTTTATTGAAGATACCTGAATTGCTTAATTAGAAAAGTCATGACCAGCAAAGATATCACATTATAAAGATATTTATGTACCATTAAAAAAACCACCACATGCCAGCAATGCAAAAATATCTTACATGGTAAAAAAAACCAAAAGCCGCAAATGTTGGACTCTCCTTAAGGTCTTGATGGAGTTGGTGATGTTGGTGGTTTCAAATCTGGATACTGCACATAAAAGCAGTCCTACAGTGAGATGATGAGCATGGATTGAAAAACAATCTTTCTGCATCAAGTATAAAAACAATTTTTAGATGCACCATTAATGGAAAAGGATAGAATAATAAGACTATATAAAACCTGAGGATATGGTGACAATGGTCTGGAGAAGCAAGGGATCTCAGTAGTACGCCCAACCAATGAAGATTGAGATGCTAAATCAATTCCATCTCCTCCACCGAAAGATGACAAGACTGCTGCAGATTTAGTTGTTGCAGAAGAGGCATCAACCTTTTGATTAGAAATAGTTGCAGAACTATTAACAACTGCATCTACAGTTTTGAAAGTTGGTTTCGACGGTGTTGGTGATGTTGGTGGTTTCAAATCTGCATACTGCATGCCAAATCAATCGGGCATCTATAGGATAAGCATAGCTTGAAAAATAGTCTTTCTGAACCAATTATACAAAATACTTCTGAATGCATAAACAAAAGGATTTTCAAATCTGGATACTGCACATAAAAGCAGTCCTACAGTGAGATGATGAGGATGGATTGAAAAACAATCTTTCTACATAAAGTATAAAAACCACTTTTAGATGCACCAATAATGGCAAAGGATAGTGTAATAAGATCACGTAATACCTGAGGATATGGTGACAATGGTCTGGACAAGCAAGGGATCTCAGTAGAAGACCCAACTAATGCAGATTGAGATGCTAAATCGACTCCATCTTCTCCACCCAAAGATGATGAGACTGCTGCAGATTTAGTTGTTGGGGAAGATGCGTCAACCTTTTGAATAGAAATGGTTGCAGAACTATTAGTACCTGCATCTACAGTTTTAAAAATCGGTTTTGACGGCGTTGGCGATGTTGGTGGTTTCAAATCTGCATACTGGATGCAAAATCAATCGGACAGCTACAGGTTAAGCATAGCTTGAAAAGTGGTCTTTCTGAGTAAAAAATACAAAACACTTTTGAATGCACAAACAAAGGAAAAGCAGAACAAAATTAAAATCTGCATGGTACCTGAGGATATGGTGACAATGACCTAGGCAAGCTAGGGGTCTCAGAAGCAGGTTTGATTGGTGGAGACTGAAAAGAGAATAAGACTGATGCAGATTTGATTGTCTGGGTAGAGACATCAATATTTTGATCGGAAAGAGTTGCAGCATTATTGCTAAAACCTATAGTTTTTCCAGTTGGTTTTGAAGGTGTTGGTGATGTTGGCGGTTTCAAATCTGGGTACTGCAAACGAAATCAGCTAGAGAATGAACATGGGTTGAAAAACAATTTTAACATGTCAAAGATAATAACTACTTTCAGATGCATCGCAAAGTTAAATAAGAACATAATAAGAACACATAATACCTGAGGGTATGGTGACAATGGCCTGGACAAGAAAGAAGCTTTAGCTACAGGTTCAGCTGGGGCAAATTCGGTTGCTGCATTAGAGACATCAACTTTTAGATCAGAAATAGCTGAACCATCATTAGTAACCACGTGTTCTGGTTTGGAAGTTGGTTTGGATGGTGTTGGTGATGTTGGCGGTTTCAAATCTGGATACTGCATACAAAATTAATTGGATAGCCTGAAGTCACACTAGCATGGAAAAGATAATACTATATGAAATGTGCATAAACTATAATAGAAGGAAAAGTAGCAAAACAAGACTTCAGTACCACGGTGTAAGGTGACAATGGTCTGATTGATGAAAGTGGCTCAACAGCAGGTTCAACTGCAGCAGTCTGAGATGCTGAAGTGATCCTAGCTTCTGTACCAAAAGAAGATGGAAGTTTTGTGGATTCTTTTGACTGGATTTGTAAATCTTCTGTGTCTACGACTGCAGAGCCAGAGACATTGACTTTATGATCTTGAGAAACAGTTGCACCATTTCTGCTATCCGCAAGTACAGTTTTTGGAAAAAGTACTTCTCCAACTGCCTGTATAATACAATGCAGAGTCTTAATATTATGTTAGCTCAAAACTATAATTAAATTGCTACCTAGGCATAAATGAAACGAGGACACTTCATACCAAGTAGCTTCACAAGCTCGGATATATTTAAATTCATCAAAGCCACTTAAGATGAAGGCAGAAATCATCTTAGCTTCACTTCATAGAATGTTTTCATGTGTAGCTTAGTGTCAACGAAAGCAGCAATTTCTTAAGTGTTATCCTGCTCCTGTAAATCAAAAATATTTATATACTTGCTTTCCATTGAATGGTAAAAGGGGCCAATCTTCCCAGTCAATTGTTAATGTTATTATCGCTCTTCCTTGATAAGCATCAATTTACAATTTGTCCTAGAATAATTTTCGCTGTACTCTAGTGGAATCTTTCTCTAAAAAACTACTGGTGATTTCCCATTTCCCTACTATGAAAAACCAACCTAGAATGTCTGGCAGTCTTCCAAAGTTTAAACCCTTAAAGGGGAAAATTAAAATAGAGCAAAAATGCCAAGTAGTTTATAGCCTTAAAGTGCCTACCCTAATAACAGAAATAATACAAGGCTTGAAGAAAATGGGGCATTCTCCCAATAGCCTTTGTATATGCATTAAGAGACCTATCACCCACCACCAGTGGGTGACACCCATAGGAGAATTTTTTCTCCTAGACTTGTCTTCAGCCGGCAGCCAGCAGCCCCTTGCAGCCCACCAGATAGCTCAATGTGCCACTATTCTTCGCCACCTGAGCCAGCCATTACGTGCCCTCACCCATCTGTATGATCGTATGTTTGAAGGTGGGCCTTCCAACCCCGAAGGTATGGCTTTCATTATGTAATTGGGTGTTTTTTCTTACTTATCATTGACACATGTAGACATGGATTAGTGGGGAGAATCGGCTTGGCATGTACTCTTGTCCCCTTGTCAAACTTGGTGGTTAGTCTTGTATCCTATTCCCGTGGGATCAACTTTATTGGCTACTAACTTTAGGAGTGGCACTACATGGGGAATCTCGATTTTGGCTACAAGAACCCACTTCCCAACACCACATCTATCACTCTCCTCCGTTCACCATAACCCCTTTTCACATATTTCCCATTTGGGTCCACATTTGTCCATTGGGTCCATGGGGGGTTAGCCTCCCCCTCCCCTTGTCCACACTTTGGGTCGGGCTTAGAACGATGGCCCGAAGGTTGACGCAGCTAAAAAGAAAGTAAAAAGCATAATTTGGCCACTATCAATAGGAAATGTACTATAAAATGTAAAAGATGGCCGAGACATAAAAATTTATCACGTGGGCAAAGGCCAAACATGAGCTCTACCCCTATCATTATGGCCATCACCCTGGTTCCTATGGCCCCTTATGTGAGCCCCCTGCGTCATTAAGGAACCCATGATTGTCCCAACCCCTGGTGGGCGATAAATTGCCCAACCTTAAGGGTATATCCACTGCTATATCATTCACATCATGCTCTCATTCCTTGGAGTTTCAAGCAGTTAAAAGAAAGAAAAATCGATTAAAGGCAAAAGGCATTTGAAGAAGGGTGGACAAACAAAGGTCGGAGTAACTCATGTACCATGATTGCTCCCTCCTACATCTATACACCCATTTGTGGGCTTCCCTCATTATAGCTACCCTTGTACCATGGCATGTGGCTTGGAGCCTTCCCTATTGCCCCACTCTGTTCCATCATTATTTCACATGACACCTGCCATTTGACAGACGTACCATGGACCTGTCATTCCCTTATAGGTTGAAACCAGCTAATAGGGTCCTTGATTAACCTCCCTCTTGAGCTTGGGAACACCCATACGTTCTAAAGCCTATTATGTAAGGGCATGCCACTATGAAATGTCCACTTGGTTCTTTGATTTGTAAGCTCATTTACTCAATCGTACTAATGAATTGTTGTACTAGAAGGTGAGGAGACGCATTGGATCTTATGCAGGATTGCAGGTGGGTCTTCATCTTGGGGTTTGACCTCCCTATACGGGATCCAAGCCCTCTAGAGGGTCATCGTGGCACTTGTAGGGTGAGCATTGAAAGCCATGGGCCCCCTCCATAGCAGAGCATTGATTGCCACGTTATGGGATCCTTCAACACCACAATTGTTTACTCGTGCCCCACTCATGCAAATATGATGATGCACTTGGACCACATTGCCTAGTCGGCCACATGCTTGTACCAAACACTTGGCATATGATCCAGGGGCCCAGATGGGGTTTTGTCTCACTTAGGGAGACATGGGAGGACTTATATCATCATTCTTTCTCTTACGGATGGAGTATCAACATGTTGATCCAGTTGGAGACCCATGAAACCATTCATTGTGCCCCATAGCCACTTGGGAGCACCATAGATGTTTTGCTTGGAAACCAAGGGGCCAACCCCTTGGTCGTCATTATGAAAGCCCTCCTCTTCAATTTGGCACATGGAGGATTTAAATTGGCCTTCCAACGGCCCCTTTTCACCATGATTCTATCATTTTGGCCTCATTAGGAGGGCCTGTTATTGTATTTTTGAGCTATTCGGTGAGCTTGTCACCAATTAGGGTGTTATTTTGCACATTAGAGCCATGTTAGGAGTTTTTAAGGCAAATTAGACCAATTCAAATTGCTAGAGGCTCATATAAATACAAGTGAGGCCTCATTTGTAAATCATCATCACTTGGATTGGATTTCTTCTCTTTAAAAGAATTCGGCCCTGCAAATGATGAATGAATTAGAGGATTCTTAATGCATTTTGATGTTTGGGTTATTGCTACCTTATCTTAGAGCTTCATGTTTGCAAATGTGATGGATGGATATACTCTTTTTGTCATGTAAGTGTACTTTCATGCGAATTTTCTTACTGGTACATGTCTAATGTATGGAATGCAATGTCATGATTTACTTGTGCCCTAAAAATTAATGTGAATTCATGAAACACATGCAATCTTGATTTATCACATATGTTATTCATCTTGAAAAGAAGAACGAATGTTCCTAAGGGTTGGTTTGTGAACCTTTACCTTGAAACTCCATCATTTTTTCTAAAACGAAGTGTAAATTCCTCTTGTGACCTAACTTGTGCCGCTCTAAGCTAGCAAAGCTGCAAGGACTCCTTGGTAGAGCGAAAATCTCAAAATCAAATTTATCTTGACTCCATTCATCCCAATTGGCTAGGCACTAATCCCTGTCCTTAGTGATTACCCTAAAACTTCTTCCTTGCCTCCTTCCCAAAATTTCGGCCCTAACCCTATACAGCATAGATAAGGCATCAAGCGAATTCCATTAGAGCCGTCCTCTTAAAGAGTGAGTGGGTAAGGAATGGCGCTAGGGTGTCCTCTCTTAGCCCTCCAAATTTGAGGCCTATCCCACAGTTATTTTGTGAGAAACACCTAGCCCTAGCTCCAAAATTGGCTTGGTTTGGGTATTCTTTAGTTAGTGGCATTTTGAAGCTCTCTTTACTCAAAAACTCAACGAAAGTTAATTATTTTGGTGACCTTTCCCTATCCTCGCTTAACCTAGACACTCTCTTAAGGATCATTCAAACCCTAGGTCAAGCTTGGATCTTCCCAAGGTTCCTTTGTGGTCCCATATCTTCATTGCTCTTTATCTCATAAGGCCATTTGAGGGACCTTGTCCTTCAAGAGCCTTAGGTCTAAGACATCTTCATAAAAGAATATCTTCACTCCCTAGGTCTAGCTCTCCCTTTGAGCCTTTCTTGGAGAGCCCCTTAGCTTGCCCTTGAAGCAAGCAAGCTATATTTGGGTCTATCCTTTGAATGGGCTTCGGAAATCACATTATGCTCCATCATTGACTCTATCCTTTATAGTGATTTCCTCCATATCGGGACTCCTCCAATCGGTGAAAGTCCGTAAAGAGCAAGGGACATCGACTGAGGTGATAGTGGATCCTTGTCCCATTGTTGTCACTTGGTCTAGAAGTAGTCCCTTCGGAACCCCTCCTAGGGCCCCTGCTAGATTGTGTGGTAACAAGACCAATTAGATGTAAGTCATTTTTCATTTCCTTTGACTTAAGAAGAAAATCAAGAAAAGCAGCATGGGACATGGCACATGAGTGCAGCCATATGATGTTCAAGAACAACATTAGCAGAATAGACACCAAAAAAAATGTACACTAGTACTAGAGTATGGCTAATACTACAAAATAAAAACACAAATACTACCCACATAATCCCTACCCTGCTCCCAACCCCCCCTCCTCCCCCCTCAAAACAATAGTAACACTGCCTGTTACCTGCTCATATGCGAATCGCAGGGAATGAAGACCCCTTTGCCCAATGGATGAGGCACTTATCAAATTTTTTGAAAATCAAAAGTCTAGCAGGCCATTTTTGCCCCTTTCTTCTTTCTCCTCTTCTACTTTCTTCTCTCAAATTTCGTACCCCCACAGGGGAATTGTAATAAATGAACGCTAGCATGATGAACTTAAGTAACATACTTAGGCAACTTGGTACCTGGTTATTATGTGAGTCAACTCTAGAGGGGTTTTCTCACTTGACTAATTATTTTCACTTTTTAGCAATAAATAACTAGTCGAGTTTTTCACTCATATACCTCCAAAGCTAGAGTGCAGCTTAACAACTGGGCCTTGATTGTGTCCTAATGTCCAGGGGCAATGCATATTACCATTCTAGGTCATACCAAGAGTCTTATGGAATTTAACTAAGTCTTTCTAGGAATTTTTAAATAATTAAAATTCTCACAAGACAGGACTTTTAATTAATTTTCTATCTAATAAAGTAATTAAGTGATACTAGGAAATGTTGGTGGCATGTGGGTGCTCAAAATTCATGCTCAGAGCATCAACATTATCCTAGTACCCACTTTGGGGATCCAAAAATAATTAGTTCCCCATGAAAACCCACTTTTACTCATAAAAGTGGAGAAATGGACAAGAAAATTACAAAAATTAATAAGTAGGGGACATTTTAAAGTCATGTTCCAAGTCAAAGGAGTGTCACTAGCACTTAAGTGGACCAATGTGGCATCAAAAGGCTGAGTTAATTGATGACTTGGAAGCCATCTAAACTAGGGGCGAATTGCTACCCTCAATTGCCAATTAGGGGGGCCAAATCCCACTGAAATAGTTGCCAAATCAGTCAAATCAGCAGGCCAAAATCAGCTCTAAAGGACCATGAGTTTGAGGCCGATTTGTTGGAGATTTTTGGGGAATTAACTCCCCTTTTCTCCCACCTATCTACACTGCCAGCCAAGGCAGGCCCACGCAGTAACAATCAAGAGATACACAACCCTGATTTGATGTTGTCACAATAGTCATATGCAGGCAATAGGTGAATTAATGACTGCTAATCTAGTCCAAGTTGTGTTACAGTGGTGGGACTTGGTTTGAATCCTATTGTCTGCATTTGAATTCATGGTTCAGTACTCACATGGTTAGTACCTAAACTAAAACTATTTGCATCTATAATACAAGAATCATTTTCACCAACTAGAGGACAAGGAAGGAGTTCCAGCTATATATCTGATGAGGCAGACAATGGCAGGGCTTGATAGCATCCAATATATGATTCTAAGAAACAATTCCCCAAAACTTCTTGTGCAACACTGATAGGTTCATTAGTCGCCTCTAGCTCAGTAACCATGTACTTCATGTGTGGTTCGTTGTTAACCCCAATTTGATTATTCTTTCCTTTACATGGGAGCCACAAATGAGACCAATCCGTGGAGAAATATCCTTGAATCTTACTGGACCAATCTCTACTCAAAAGCAACACCTATGCTTTAGAAATGTCCATGACCACAATATCGATATATTGTTGTACCCGTGAGTCAGAGGACAATCTAATCAACACATCTTTAAGCTCTCCTACTACTTGTACTTGAAATCTGTCAAGCTGAATGATTTTTGCGTCTGTCTTCAAAAGCTATTCTCTTGAATTTTTGCATTCTAGATTTAATTATTACATGTGTTTCTAGGTTGAATAACATGTTTAGTTTATCATTGTACAACTTCAGCCTATTTTATTAATTTTTTGGGAAAGATCTTAAGTGTGGTTTACAGGTACCTCAAGGCTTGAAGTGAGTAAGTTTCTTGGTTGAACCATCCACTTTCAAGCATCCTAAGAGGCATTAGTCCCACCTGGACCAAAGACTCTCAAAGGATTCAAAAAAAGGATTTCAAAGAACCCCTCTCTCACTTCTTTCTCATAAAATCTTATTAGTATTCTTGGTTCTCATTTCAAGCATTATATTGCCATATCTAGCAAATTGAAGGTTTATATTTGTGGTTGTTCCAACAGTCACAAATCAGCCAAGAAAAGTTGATTAAACCCAGGTCTCTTGGCTTGCTCTAGAATAAGAATTTCATTCAATTAATCTAGAATTTGTTTAGAAAATTTTGATCAAGATTTTGAGTTAACATTGTGGATGCCCAAAGTTTGTTTTAGTATCTCTCACCTTGCATGTTTGCTGATTTGTTTTGCAGGCCCATAGAGTGCAAGGAGTAGTGTTGGTGGATTGTGCCAAACTTTTGAAAATTGGAGCCACTAAGACTCACTTTTCTCTCATTTACCTACAACTTCAAATTTCTTATCTTTCTTTTTTCTCTTCATTGAAAATCAGACATTTAAGCATCTATTTGGATTGTTGTCCTAATGGCAATCCATTTTGCTAAGAGAGACAAACTTTACTTGGTTATTCCTTGGCAAAATATCATAGGAATCTAATCTTTCAAACTTAGAATTTTTTGTCTTTTATATGATAGTGACCTTGAGTAGTTTTATCATTTTTGATCATTTTCCAAACTAATTATCTTGTTGATATTTTTCAGGCTTGTGACAATCCAAGAGGAGTGTTGGTGGAAGATTAAAACGCCCAAAAGACTACCATTGGATCGTTGATTGTAAAACAATTATCTGTGCCTTGTAAACCCCTTTAAAGGGCTTTCTTCACCCAAGGGTCCTCCAAGGAAACATTGTAATTTTGTAAAGAAGATTCTCTTTTGGGTTTGAAAAAATATCCATTGTAACTCGTCAAAATTTGTCATAACTTGCAACTTTTTTGAGGAAGAGCATTTGATCACTTTGAGGGAATCTTGTTGTGAGCTCTCTCTCCAAAACATTTTTTCAAATCCCTTTTCCAAAAGGGATCTATTGTAAACTCTCTCTCTCTCTCCATCCCTCATTCTATAAAAGGGATTTAATAAGAGATTATTATTCTTGCAAGTTACGAGATTTTTCCCGTAAGAATCCCCCCTTCTCCATTTGGGGAAGTGTTCCTTGTGGTGCTTGAATGAATTTCATTTCTTGTTAAACTAGAGTAGAGTAGAGTGATCACACTAATTTGCATCAAATCTTTCTTATGCATGATATTTCCATTTTGTTGTGCAATCCTTTTCATTCCATTTGAGTAATCTAATTTACTTAATCTCTTATTATTTGTTATCTAGTTTAATCATTTTACTTTGCATTTCAAGTAATTCACTAGATTAGATTTAATATTTCAATAGTTAGATTTGTCTTTTGCAATAATTAATCTATCTCCAACTTTGTTGATTGAAGTAGTAATTTAGGGACCCTCATTCCCCCCAAACTTCTTATTCTGAAATTGGGGCACTGACGAGAATAAGGCCTGGGGAAAGAATTGAATTGAAACTTGTTTATCTTGCAACTAACTAATTGGCAATACAACTTAACTTTGAATTAAACCAAGAACACATTCACTACATTTACCTTGCAGCATTAGTACTTGAATTTTTGTCCCATTTGCCCTCTTATTTTACCAAGTTTATCTATTTTGGGTGATTGTCATTACTTCAAGTACATACATTTTGTTTAACAAAGCATATTGCTACAAGTACTCCCCCTTTCAAGTATTTATATTTCTAGGCACTTCATATTGAGCACTCTTGTACTTTCTTATCTTTGTTGCCATATTTACTTCTAAAGCATTTACATTTTGGGCATTTTCCTTTTCAGTATTTATTTCCAAGCTTCATTTTCAAAGTCATCTTAATTTGGAATATTTACTTTTGCAACTACTTTATATTTAGCACCGGTCTACTTTTGCTCCATCTTGCCCATTATTGAAATATCTCTACTTGTAGACGGTTGTTGTTATTATGCTCATGAAATTGATGCTTTGAATTCATTTGATGCAATTTATATAATAATCTAATTTGGGTGTATCTTTGATCATTATAATTAACTCTTGAAACTTAACTTGTCTAGCATAGATTTGTTAAGCCTTAGTTATTTTTGTAGGGTCCACCCCCCTTGGCTTCAGTAGAAGTTCGCCTAAACAGAGGAGTCGAGATTTGAGTGACAGAAACTCAACTCAAAACTTGTCCCCAAGGCCACACCAATTGGAGTTAAAGGTTTTCAAATTTCTGCACATTATCTTAGGCGTGGATTTAGGCAACAACATTGCCCAACCCACACAGATATGTCTTAATAGTCCCAGACATCCTTGGGAACATCCATTCCATTTGGGCATAACCGAGACAGGTATATCCTTGTTTTGTGGTACCCAACGCTTGCGTATTTATAGTATATACCAATATCACTGTGAAATCAAGAAATGCAATAAACTTTTCAGAAAAGGTGAAGTAAACCTAGATTCTGACTTCGGTTTTAAATAATGGTATGTATCAGCAATGTATAAATTGGGTAGATGGGGCAGCAAATTCAAATATAAAATCAGTAAAGGGGAACCATGGTTTGTAGTGTAAACATCATATAGGCTTAGTTACATTTAGTGGCAACTCTCAACAATGTCGCTGATCCTTGGATAGTTCTTTCCAGCACAAAAAATCTTAAGGAATGAAAATTGAGGTTTCTTAGATGCGTATAGTTGGGCAAACTCTTTAAAATTTTCACAAAAGAAATATATCTTATTGTGCTTTGATTATTTCTGAAAATAAACTGTGTGAGTGGGAAACATCCAACATTTGGTATGGACACTCCACCCATCATCAGAGACAAAAGACATTACATAATTGTTGAGAAATGTAACTAGTATCGGTCTTCACAATTGTAATTGAGCCATGATGTAATGTATTTGTCAAAAGAAAGAAAAAGAAACATTATTTGTAAAAGAAACATTATTTATTAGCATGAATTTCATGCTTATTTATTTTTGCTTTTAAGTCAAAAACACCCATTGAGTGCTCTAGCGTTTATGTATTGATTCAAAGTCTGAATCATGATGTAAAAGACCCTTCTTGGGCTTTGTGTGTCAAAAAAAGAAAATTATTTTGGATGTAAATTGGTCATATAACCCTCCTCCACCAAGTCGGCCTCAAGTTCTTCAAGTTGGCCTGCCCACTCTTCATGTCGGCCTAATTTAGGAGCCTTCAAGTTTCAACCACTATAAATAGCATGGTATTCGACCTATTGAGAGATGAATCATCCAAGAACTTAATCTGCAACAAAAGATGCGAAAAAGATGTCAAGATGTGAAGGGTGAAGAAAGGAGAGACAAACAAGTGAAGAAAGAAGGAATCTTTGTCCAGTCGAGATTCTCCTTTTTTTGCCACACATGCAAGCTAGGGTTTCTGTAGATTCAGTCTATTGCAAGCCAAAATTTCAGATGTTGCAGACAGATTGTTTGACTCAAAAATTTGGAGGATGGTTGATGTTGATTTATGAGAATTTGACTAAAGTTGGACTTGTCTACGTGGAGGTTGACTTGGTGGAATGGAAGGTATCTTGGTCTTGGTCAAAGGATCTTGGTTGACTCATTTGATTTGGTTCATGAAAGAAGAGAAGAAGTTTTTGGGTTTTCCCCTAGAAGAGGGGTTTTGCCCTGGCTGAGAGCCTACATCTTGTGTCAGTGATCTTCATGCTTTTGTTTTGATAGATGCTTGATGAAAGAACTTAAAGAAGATAATAAGATAACAAGAATATCACAAGTAATTATCAAAGTTAAGAAAATATTTATACCTTTATGATTTGCTAACATGGAATCAGAGCCATGGTGAATGAGGTCAAAAAGGCAGCCTGAAGATCAAGTATCCTCATCATCTGTTGAAGGACTCCACTAAGTAGAACTCAGATGCAAAGAAGATCAGGAAAAGAAAATAAGCTTCAACATGAGAAGAAAGACTAAAACCAAGAGTAGCATTGTTCAGACTTTGGGGATCCGAAATTTAGAAGGTTGATATTTGAATTTCTAGAAGTATCTGTGAGAATATCTTCACTCCTGTTCAAAATCTGAAAGGCCTAGATAGAGACTTATAGCAAGAAAGTAACCTCCTTATCAAGTCTAAATATACACAGTGGCAGCATAAAATCTTTTTGTAGGAATCATGGTCATCCTTCTCAAAAACTTCATAAGCAGTCTTTCAATCTAACACCATGTGACATTCTGTAAAAGTTTCAAGCCTATTTCTTTGGAAAAGTATTCCCATATGCAAGCAAAAGAAGTAACTTTAAAAACAATTATAGACCTAATCTAAAGGTCATCTACAATGAAAAAAACGAGGCCCTAACCAAAAGGCCAAAGGTTCAGTGATCATAAAGATTCCAAATCTAAGCAGAAATTCTTGTGCTATATATACTGTTAGTGTCAGTCTTTCCAGCCTTCCTCCAGTGATCAAATATGCTCTTACAAAGTGGTTTCAGAGTGTTAAGGTCAAATTTTGTCATTTCAAAGAGTTTTCAAGCAAAATTTGGTCACTATGCATTAGGTCTAGGGTTTGCT
>APFE030798491.1:172759-213671 GCA_000404065.3 Pinus taeda
ATTGGTTTTATCAGGTTTCTTTTCCTTTACGACCATTAGTAAGAATTGTTTGCATGAATTTATCACTCTTTTCATCTGCCCTGAATTTATGAGAGTATAATTATTCTTGAGCTTATGAGCTCTTACAAAGTATTCGATTCCATCTTTAACAAGTAGATACTTGTTCTCAGCTCTATAGAAAATAGATTTTTTATCATACAAGTGAGGACTTCCTAAAAAAATTCCACATATATCCAAAGGAATTATGTCTAACTCAATCTCATCTACAAATGCTGACCCAAAAGAAAACTTGAGTTTGCAATGTCTAGTCACTTGTAGTTGTGCTTTATCATTCAACCATCCTAATGGGTATGGTTTCTTATGAGGTGTAGTTGTTAATCCCAATTTCTTTACAATTGCTTCAGAAATTAAATTTACTTGTGAGCCACTATCAAACAAAGTATCAATCTTTTGATGTTTGGAAATAACTCGAATATGGAAAAGCTCGTGTCTTTTTCTCTCATTTTCTTCATCAATAATAGATTGAGCAGAATTACTAGTAGATGCTTCATAATTCTTACCTCTTATACCTGTGGCTGCAATGGTTGTTTCATCTCTCGAGTTTGACCCCAAATCTTTCTAAATAGCTGCAGCAGTCTTCTTCTTCTTGCCCTCGAACTTCTTAGGTCTCATCTCTGGATGCAGAATCCAACAGTGCTCATCATCATGCCCATCCTTTTTATAGTGAGTGCATGAAGCTTTGCTTTTCTGTGCAGTGTTAGCCTTCCTTGCTTTCCACTTCTGCTTTCTTTTCTCCTTATTCTTGTTTACAGTGGGTTGGGATGGTCCCCCAACTTCTGGATTTCCATTCTTTCCTCTAGCTTCTAGATGAGTAGCTTGTACAGATACCTCATCTATACTAGTGGGATTAAACATGAGGATGGTGTGCCTCATGTAGTTGTGTAGACCACCAATGTATTTCAAAAGAGTCTCTGGTGAGTCTAATGAGATACCCAACATTAATGCTCTCTTTCTGAACTCTTGAGCATACCCTTGCACACTTTGTCCTTTCAACTGCTGAAGAGTTTTCCAACTCATCATGGCTTGTTGCATGTAGGCCAATGGATAGAACTGCTTTTTGATGGTAGCAACAAATTCACTTTAGATAGATATGGTCTTACCATGCTTCTTCATATCAGCCTGGGTTTTGCCTTCCCACCAAACCAAGGCAGTGCCTCCTAGGCGTAGGCTTGCCAGCTAAATCTTACTCTTGTCCGAGTCTATGTTTTGTACCCTGCAATATACATCAATTTGTCTAATCCAATTGTCCAACTTTTTAGCGTTTAACTCTCCATCATATATAGGCAAATCAAATTTAACATCTAACTTACTCAGAGATACTTTCTTATTATGCACAGGGCTATTAGGAGGTGTGAGAAAGCTTTCCTCTTTCCCTTTTCCTTTTGAGTGGTCATGGGAATGAGACTCATCTTTTTCTTTATCTTGTTTAGAACCTGATGAATCTTCATCCTCATGCTTTCTAAAGTCCCTATACATTTCTTCTACCATAGACTTTATAGCTAGGAAACTTTCTATGAATTGAGGGTCTGGCCCCATAGAACCTTCCTCTGACATTGTCTTCCGAGGATAGACTCTCCCAATTTCAAGATTAGTTTCCACCAACTCTTCTTCTCCTAATTTGAGCTTTGATCTAGTGAGCATTCACAGCTAAACCAACACAAGCTTGTCTAACCTTACAGCCTACTGCTCTGATACCACTTGATCTGATATTCACCCTATGAGTGACATCAGTTAAAGATTTATTTAACAAAGGTATTACAGACTCATGTGCTCGTGTGTGTTCTGTGTTATTGAAACAACGGATCGATCAGATTTCCAATAAACAGACATTTAAAAATGGAAAGACAATAGAGAAATACAGTAAGCAACCACAAAGACACAAGCAATTTTAATAAGGAGTTCACCCTATTCTCTAGGGCTACGTCTCCGGTCCAGCTTTCAGTGGTGGCCTTATTTTATTGGGTCTTTGAGCAGAGAATTACAATGCAGGGACTCAATGTGAGTTCTCCTGAAGCATGTTTGCTTGACAGGGTGGTACTTGGATTCCCCAAGCCACTAGAGTACACAGACTCTTTTTCTTCCTACCAACTCTGTGACCTTCTGGTCTACAGTGGAAGGAGCCAAATGGGATGCTCGATCCGAACAGATTCCTCTATGGGATGGTTTGAATCTCTCAAGCTCTCTAGTGCTCGATGCTGCCGCTGGTCAGCTCGGCCCTCTGTCTATCTTTGCTTTTGCTTAACTACCTCTTCTCTGGTTTCTGTCTCTCAGTGTTCAACTGTTCCACCTTCGTCGTCCCTCAACTCTCTCTCTGTGTCTACTCCTTTTATTCGACTGTCTCTGTTCATGTCTTTTAGCCATCCGTCCCCATGCCCGTTCGGTTCCTCTTCCGCCTCTGTCAATTCACCTTCTACAGCTGCGCTTGGAGTTCCCTGTTCGACGTCAGCATGAATGCTCAAGGTGTGGCCACATGTCCCCATCTGAACAGCACCAACCTGCTCGTTGGTTCGTTTCTTCAGTTACGTCATGGATGTATTCTTCCTCCATCGTGGCGGTCAAACGGACCTCAAATCTTTACAAACACGGCTTAATCCTTCGTCGATTCCGCTTCCTCCATCGGGCGCAATCTCAGCCGTCTGATCTGGGACCTCCAGATCCGACGCCATTCGCACGTCCCACGCTGTTGACCTGCTCGACCGATAACGCACGATCAACAGCGGTTTTCTCTCTCCTCCGCCGCCATGCATCAATCGTTGAGTGGGATCGCTCCGCTTTCTCCAAAACCGTTTACCGTTTGAGGACGCTCCGATCAATACCGCCGGTTTCCAGAGAGCGGGTCCCGCCTTTGTCCTTTTAGCGCTTTTGCCTTTTTGCCCACGGTTCTCCGGTTCGCCATGTGTCCAAGTGCTCGGGCTTCCCCCATTTCGGCCCTGTTCGCCCAGCGATGCACGCATCAAAAATCGCCTCCGTTTCCCAATCTGAGGCTCCCAGGGGCTACTTTGACCTCCTGCGCAGTCTCCATGGGCCTCGGTCAGCGCGCTTTGACCGAGGTCTTCATTGTTCCACGCTGGCTACCATTACCACTGGTTCAGGGTGTTTTTTATCGTTGTTTTTGGAATTTTTAGAGATTCGTCCCAACCTGATACAGTCATGGTTCTTTGCCAATCTTTGATGGATCCAATTCGAATCATGGCTAAGGATAAGGATTATGGCTAGATTCAGAGGGAGACTTCAAAAGACTTGTGTAATGAAAGAATCTTTGTTCCAGAAGAGACTCTACAAGGTTTGTGAAAGAAACAACTCTAGGTATGTATAAAGGCTTGTAATAGCTCTTCTTCATATAAGGTACGATCATTTTGCTCATTACTAACTTTCATGTATAGGGTTGTGCTATAAAGATTCTTATGTTGTTGAGGATGATTGATCTTTAGATCAAATCAATCCTCGTCATACTATCTGTCCTTCATTAACTTTGGTAAAACACTAATCTTTAGGGTTCACTATAAAACCCTAGCCTACTTATGATTAGTTAATAAAGTCCAAAACATATAATGAAATCCTAATCTCTTCATGTTTAAGGTTTGTTGATATGAAACCCTAGCTTTTAGGGTTTGTTGTTGATGTCTAGGTCATATGATGAAACCCTAGATTTTTAGGGTTTATGACAAAACCCTCGTTATGTGCTTTTGTATGATTGAAACCCTAGCTTGGTCAAAATTGATGAATATGTAACATTGAAGTTTTGATGTTGTATCTAGGGTTTACAACAAAAACCATAGTAGAAATTGATATGAGATCCTAGGTCACGATAATGAAACCCTAGATGTAAAATGTTTTCTTTATGATTGAAGTCATAATTTGATTTAGTTGTTTAGTCTTGATGATGAAATTTAGGGTTTGTAACAAAACCCTAGTAAGTTTGTTGTAATAGTCTAGGGTATGAAAGATGTAACCCTTGTTGATTATAAACCTAACTATGTTTAGGTTTTGAGGTTTTGGATGTCCAAAGTTTGATTTCTTATTCTAAGATGTTCCCACTAAGATGACATGCTAACCATATATTAATAAAGTTAACTTCATGCTCTTGTATATTTGTGCTTAGCTGTACTTGTTAAAGATTTGCAGGAACATAGTCTTCAATATATTGAAGATGCTTACCTACCTCATACTTGATGATAACTTGATAATGATGGTGAGCATGATGGAAAGAGAGAGTTGAGAACCCTGATAACATTGAAGTTTACATTGGTGATTGATAGTGACCTTGTTATTATATGAAGATTAAGGATGATGCTCCTGAAGGAATGAAATTTTGGAAGGTTGAACTTCTTCGATGATATGATAATGCAAAAGGACTTGTGTGGTTGAATTGGTTTGTTCCCTAGTAGAGAAGAAGTTTGGATAAAGAAAAGTATATCCCCCTAGTTATAGGGAACTTAGTTGAAGAGAAGTGAATCTCCTCCATAGTTGAAAACATGATGTGAAGGCACTGAAGCACTGCTTCGTGATTGATGAAGTTGTGAACAAAACTTTGATGATTTGAGAGAAGCGTTGAGGTTGAGTTTGGTGCTACTAGAGAAATTGAAGAAGAAAGCTTCCATCGAGATGTGTTTCGATATTATGATAACCTAAGCAGCATTAGAAAATTTGAAGACCTTGGAGTTTTGCGCTAGAATACAAAAACATATACATTGGAAGTTTGATACTAATTGGGGTTGTGAAGCCACTAGATGTTCTAAATGGATGAACAAGTAGCTATGTGTGGATCTCTCCTTGAGAAGTTTTGAATATTTGACAAGCATGCTTGGATTGATGATTGAGAGGGAGAGATGAACTACCATAAAACTGCCTATATGATGGTACTTGGGAGGACATCACAGTGGGTCGTTGATGATGTGTGGACCCCAATGAGGGAGGGTATCATTGGTCTTGTGGAGCTCTGACCTTGGATATGATAACTTGATCCCTTAGGGTTGGTGTTAGGGTTGAAGCCTAATGGTACCTATAGTGGAAAATGCTTGGATAACACCTTAGTCCCTATTAGTATCTTAGATCCTTGCATGTTGTATGACAATAGTGTTGTGACACTTGGATCATTGATGAGTTGGATGCCTTGGCAATTAGGGTATCCCTAGCATTGCATATGTTGTTCTACTCTTCTTAAAGAACACTTCAAATTGAGGTCAACCTTATATCAGTTGAACAATTATGAATACCTCCCTAGTCAAGAGGGAGTGTTGAGAAATGTAACTAGTATCAGTCTTCATGATTGTATTTGAGTCATGATGTAATGTATTTGTCAAAAGAAAGAAAAAGAAAAATTATTTTTTTAGCATGGATTTCATGCTTATTTATTTTTGTTTTTAGGTCAAAAGCACCCATTGAGTGTTCTAGGGTTTGTGTCTTGAGTCAAAGTCTAAATCATGGTGTAAAAGACCCAAGACCCTTCTTGGGCTTTGTGTCAAAAAAGAAAATTAATTTTGATGTAAATTGGTCGTATAACCCTCCTCCACCAAGTCGGCCTGCCCACTCTTCATGTCGGCCTAATTTAGGAGCCTTCAACCATTATAAATAACATGGTATTCGACCTATTGAGAGACGAATCATCCAAGAACTTAATTTGCAACAAAAGATACAAAAAAAGAAGTCAAGAAGAAGATGTGAAGCGTAAAGAAAGGAAAGACAAACAAGCAAAGAAAGACGGAATCTTTATACAGCTGAGATTCTCCCATTTTCAGCCACACATGCAAGCTAGGGTTTCTACAACTTCAATCTATTGCAGGCTGAAATTTCAAATTCTGCAAAGAGATTGTTTGACTCACATTTTTGGAGGATGATTGATGTTGACTTATGATAATTTGACTAAAGTTGGACTTGTCTACATGGAGGCTAACTTGGTGGAATGGAGGGTGTCTTGGTCTTAGTCAAAGGGTTTTGATTGTCTCAGTTGATTGGTTCATGAAAGAAGAGAAGTTGTTTTTGGGTTTTGCCCTAGGAGAGGGGTTTTTCCCTTGGCTAAGAGCCTACATCTTGTGTCATTGATCTTCATGCTTTTTTTTTATAGTTGCTTGATCAAAGAACTTAAAGAAGAAGATAAGAAGATTACATGAATATCACAAGTAATTATCAAAGATAATAAAATACTTTTGCCTTTATAGTTTTCTAACAATAATGATGTCATAAAAGAGTGCCAGAGCTTAGATTTATAAATAAAGGATAATAGTAGTTGAGAAGAGGGTGTAAATAAATTAAACTAACTAATTGGGAAGTGGTGTGAAGTAAATTGAAAGGGAATGTAAGGTAATATAGATAAGTAGAAATACTGATAAATTTAATGATTGTTTTTTAGGTTAATAAAATATATATTAAAAAATAGTCTAAAATTAATTTTAGGGTTACAAAAATATTTTAAGGTAATAAAAAGATTTTAGGTTTATAAACTAATGATCCGGATTGGATCATTATATTATTTGTCATCCATCTCGATGTTTTCAAAGTGGAAAAAGTGGAGGAATCAGAGCACAAGACTCTTTTTACCGACAGGACCTAGTTTCGCAAATTGGGGTCTGAAACCTTCCAAGAGCATTTTAAGGCATCAACAACATTTTTTGGGGATAAAATTTTGCCACTTTAGCATTGCACTTTTTTATCTTATTCTACACACAAATCCCTTTCTAGCAACGCAAGAATCGCGTCAATCAAAATTTGTATTCGAAAGTTGTGCCACTCAGAGGTTGACCTTCTTGTTTTCACCACCATAATTCGAGAGGTTGTCACATCATCCCCCATTATTTATGAAAAAAGGGCTAGCTATGTGATTATGATGTAGAAGACTCTAGAAGAGTCTATATTGTAACTTTGTTTAAGAGTTGAAGTAGTCAAACCTAACCACTAGTAGGTTATCGGGTTGTGTTATAACCAAGCCATTAGGAGGAAAAGGGGTTCCATTCTTTTGAGTGCATTTGTTCCATAGCAGAGCAAAAATAGCCGAGATGATAGAAGATAGATCACACACGGAGGATTTGTGCACTACAATAGCCCACAGGCCATACTTCTTTGCACTCGCAGACATTTTATATTCAGAGAAATAGAGCAGAGCAGCCTCACCTTCCAGCTGGGTTTTTCTCCCAAAAGGGTTTTCCAAATCATATCTTGTGTCAAAGGTGTGTGTGATATTTTATTTCGTTGTTCTCTATCTTCTTCATAATTTTTAATTTGCATGCATGCACTATTAACAGTAGTCTACAGGTCCAGAAATCTAAAAAGAAATAAAACTATAAGTGTAAAATTTCAGATTTTAAATATAATTTTATCAGATCTGTTGTGACTAACTATCTAATGGAATATCCATGGCAACTTACCGATCATATAATATTAGAGCAGGTTTCTTTGGGTATATTGTGGAGATTTGCAGGGATCTAGATCAGTTGGGCCAAAAATCGTAAAACCCTAATCATGGCCAATGAATCTGTGAATAACCCTTGTGATCCTACAGAGGAGAGGTTTTCGTAACAAGAACAAGTCATTGATATAAAGCGTAATGTAAATCACCTCATGGCGGCCCTAAGCAATAAGCCTGGGATATTTGGAGAAGATGTGGATTCTAATGCAGAGGACAAATCAGAAGGGGAATCAGGAGATCAATAAGAAACAAAGAACCAGTCGAAGAAAGAACCTAGAAAGGATCAACCCAGTTTGAGTGCCATGAATCAATCATAGACCTTGTTCAAAATGGAAGCAAAGATCGATATCAGGTCGTACCACAGCGAGATCAATCTTTGAAGCTAATTCACTGGTTGCAGCAACTGGAAATGTATTTCAGTGCCCATCAAATTGAGGAAGAACAAAAGATTTCATTTGTGCAATTGAAATTAGAGGGTTATGCTAACTTGGTGGGAAAGCCACATGGAGACCCTAAGGTTGGAGGGAGAGCCTCCAGTGACTAAGTGGGAGGACTTCAAAACCCTCATTAAGTCACAGTGTTACCCTATTGGGTATGTAGAGGACCAGTGGATATGGTAGCACTACTTCAGGCAAAGCCTGCAATACACCACAAAGTTTAGAAAGATGGCCATAATGTTGGGTATCTCCCCAAAGAACCTAGATATACTCAAGTATTTGGCGGTCTACACTACCATCTACAGGAGAAAGTGATGTTGGCTTGTGTACAGGCATAGTTCCTGAAGAATATAGGCCTGAAGAAAGCGCAATCAAGTGGATTGAAACAGAATGAGCAACAAGAAGCTTCTAAGGAGAGGAAGAAGAAGCAAAAAGGGGGAAAAGATAAAAAGACGACAAACACGACACATCAGTGCAAAGATCCCAGCAACCACTACAATGTTGGCGGCCATACAGAGGAGAAGTGTTAGAAGTTGCTTCCAGAGCTTAACCCAAAGAACAAAAAGAAAGGCAATAAGAAGAAGTATCTCATGGCAATCGATTCAAGCAACCAAGTTGAAAGCATCTCAGATGTGGATGAGAAGATCGTTTGTACGTTAGTGCAGAAGGAGGTGAATTTGACTAGCCTTCAGCGCTAGGAAGAGAAACAAATGACCAAACTCTTCCATATAAAGATACAAGTCAAGAAGACCAAGATTGATGCTCTATTTGACTCAAGATCGCAAGCAAATCTCATTGCAGCAAATTTGGTAAAGAAGTTGGGGTTGGAAGTTCATGATCATCCAAGCCCATATCCACTAGGATGGGTAAATAAGGATGCAAAGTTGAAGGTAACAAAACAATGCAAAATTAGAATTGCCATTAGTGCTTATTTTATTGATGAAGTAGAACTAGATTTGGTTCCCCTTGATGTATGTGGAGTCATGTTTGGAAGACCCTACATGTACATGTGAGATGCAATATTCATGCAGAGAGCCAACAAGTATCACGTTAGTTTTTGTAACATCGGATGGTGTCTTAATCTCAACAATTGTTAGAGAGGCTAAGAAACACTAGGACTCCAAAACCCAAAAAAGGTTTCAGGAAAATCCACCTAGAAATGCCTTAATTAAGTTAATTAATCAGTAATTAAATTTTTCCTAACTCTAACTTAAGGAAAATGATTAATTAACAACAATTAATTGAAGAAAGTGAAATTTCTCTAGAAACTCACAGATCAACTAGGAAATTAGCCATTTATTAAGTTTTAATCTTGGTCGTTGGAGTTCCACAGTGAGATTATCAGAAGAAGTCTATGGGTAGATGGAGGAGCATACTTGAGATCGATTTCCTTGGGTCGTTCGACTTTCCAAAGGGCAATAGCGTTTTGCCGAAAGAGCTCGAGCCAAAGAGGGGACGTAGAGACAAAGGGGCAAACACAGTGAGTTTGGAGGAAGTTTTCTAGTTTCGGAGAATCAGCTACAGGAGGGTTGAGTTTCCTCGATGAGGTTGTGCAGGGCCTACGCAGAAGCTTCAGAGGCAAAGTTCAATTTGCCTTACAGAGGATCAATTCAATTGCCGGAAGTCGAGAGAATTTCCAAAAGGGGCCAGCAAGACATTCTCAGAGGCTAGATTGGGCAGCTCGCTTAATTAGTTGCAATTCCAGGCAGAGCGTACAAGTGCCTACATAGATTTGACGCAGGAGTTTTGTGGAGCCCAGTTTTTTCCAATTTTGGCGCTGGATCAGTGTCAAGTGAGACAAAAATTGTCTCACTAATTTTTGCAGCCAATTTTCCTATAGAGGAATGCCAGTTTGGGCATCCAACATAATCAGAATTTTCTCACTATTGCTTAATAATAAAAACCCTCAGCTGCTGCACCAGTTTTCCCACATTGGGGTTTTTGGGGGACATTTGTCCAAAAATAAGTGTATATTTTTATGTGTTCCAATATTTTCTCAGTTTCAAGTTTATCTTCTGTAATATTTTTATTTGTGATGATTGCAGCATGATTAATTCGTTGTTGTCGCAACAATAAAGTGCATAACTTATTTACAGTTAGAAGAATTAACTCCAGTTGCTGCAATAGAATTTCAGTAGTGAAATTTTCACATGGTATCAAAGCATATTTGATCAGACGGGAAGCTCAGAAGCAAAAGAAGAAATTTGTTTTTCAAAGGGAGCAAGAAGAGGAATTTTCTGAAGGTCGTGCAATGCCTAGCCAGGCGGTGTGAATCGCTAGGCAGTTCGATTTTTTCAATGCAGTGTTACAGAAAATTTCGGCTTGCCAAATTGAGCGATTCCAGCAAGTAGAGGGAGCACCAGTAGCTCAGATTTTTGCCAAGCAGATTCCTTGTTTGGGGGTACAAGGGTTTTGCAGTAGTTGCTAGAGCAAAATCAGCGTCGGGTGGAAGAGGAATTGCACACACAAAGGGAATTTCTCTCAGAGGGTTTCTAGCTTCAGAAATCCAAAATTCCAATTGCAACCGGCAGTAGCAGTAGGCAGATTTTCTCACTCCATAAGGGAGTGTGAAGAGCAGATTCAACAACCTTGCAGGTGAAAGAGGGAGATTTTTGTTCCAGTTTCAGAGATGACCACAACTGGGCCTAGAGATCAAGATAGGTTGGAGGGAGCCTCCAACTGTCCTCTGGAAGGCCAAGATGTCCTTCCTGTTAGATGAGCATGGCATGAAGACCTTTGCAGAGAGCATTGTGGCAGTATCGTCCGATCCAGATTAGCTGAAAGAGTACAGGAAAGAGATGGCCAAGGCAAAGCGGATGATCCTGGATGGAGTCTGGGACCATATAGTTTCACATATATCTGGCAAGAACATTGACAAGGAGATGTGGGATGCTCTCACTCAGCGATATCAAAATCCATCCAAGCAGTGGAAGATGTTCCGGAAAGAGAAGCTGAGAAACATCAGGATGTATAATGGTGGAGGCATTGATCCCTTTCTCACCAGAATTCAAGAAATCTAGAATCAGCTTGCAACAGTTGGGGAGGCGCCTCAAGACACAAAGCTTCTACGTTTGGCACTGAATAATGTCTTAGAGGACTAGGAGATCTTCGTCCAAGGCATTCTAGGACGAGGTACTCTACCTAGGTGGGACAGGATGTGGTCAGATCTACAACAGGAGGAGATGAGACGAGCACTTGTGAAGGCTCCATGAGCGGAAGCAACAGTAAGGGTTCGAAAGGTGAGAAGGAGGAAGAGAAAGTCGCCCTTGCATCAAAGAGTACTAGTGAGGGACAAGGGGAGAAAAATAAAAAGAAAGACCTATCTAAGGTCAAGTGCTTAAGGTGTGGCAAGTTTGACCACTACAGTACTCAGTGTCCTCAAAGGAAGAAGGACAAGCAAGAGAAGCAAGACTAGGCAACAACATCCACAGAGATAGACAAATTGTCCTCCAGGTTGGAGGAATATTTCGCCATGTTTGCAGGTATACCTTAGGAGTGACGTGGGGGGATATGGAGCTATAGTCCTAGAGCTGCGCAGAGTTTGGGGAAGGTCCATTGAGGTGTCTTCCTCGTGGATCATTACCTTACAGTGAAATTCTGGAGTGGCAGACTAGGCAGTCAGATGCTGAGGAGCGCAGAGTAGTGTTCACAGCAGAGCAGGAGGCTTAGTGGCAGAGTCAACAACAGCGCAGATTCTTCAGTGGACAATGCAATGGCTAGTAGCAGTCAGATGCTCAGAAGACAAATGCAGCACAAAAGACAATTGGTTCAGTATTTCGGATGCTTCTCAATTTCAGTAGTTGCAGTAGCAGCAACGACAGTTGAGAGGGAGTTGCAGTGCAGATATAGAGTTGGCAACAACATAGCAGTATCAGCAGCAGCATTAAAGTTGTGCAGTGGTTGGTGGGCAATGGAAGACAGTCACAGTGGCCAGACATCAGCAGCATGTATGGAGGATGATGCAGAGATAAGATGTTGAAGCAGTTCAGCACAGAACACCTTCCTCGTTGTTACCACTCTGATATTTATTTTGAAGTTAATGAAGAAAGAAAAGTCAAAGGTAACCACAAACCACTTTTGGAGATCAGGACCTAGCCTTCCTGATGCTCAGAGACGGCTCTCTCTTTATAATTTAACTTTGTTTTAGTTGAGATGATTTTAGGCTAGTTATTATTTGCACTAGGGTTTTGTTTTGAAATTGGGTGGTGGGATCACTTTACTTAGATGAACAGAGGTTTGCTTCTACCACTAGGCTATGGAGTCGAATGTCAGACAAACAAGACTGTATTCAGTTCTAAAAACAGTGTCTACAAGGCAAGATAGATGAGTTACTAAGGATCTCAGAAGCTAAATGGTGGAATGGTTTCAAATCGGATCCAGGGAGCAATTAAGGGCTCCCTAGGTCGGACTCTTGGAAGGAAAGAAAGAAGTCAACCAGGATGGGTGAGCAATTAAGGGTTCTCAAATCCGGGTATCAGAGGAAAACATGTAAATGACTAACTATGCAAAACAGAACATGTAAATGACTAACTGTGCAAAACAGAGTGTACTTAAACAAATTCTGAGTGACATCTCCAGTTAATTCATTCAAACTTAGAACACATTTAAGATTATGAAACACATAAGAAGGTAACAAAATCACACAAAGAGATACTTCACTGAAAATGGCTCATCTCATGAATCCTGTAGCGAAATGCTTTTATTACTTGCTCCAGTCTGTTGACTTGAAAATGGTACAATCACCCATAGGTTTAAGATCAAAATAACTCTACAAATGTAAAATAATCCACCATAATACTTCGAAGTTTGAAGTATTTATACAAAAGGAATTACAAATTATCTCAAACTATCTTGAGAACTAATCTAGGAAAAAAGAAATATCTTCTTGCAAGAAGATAGAGACAGCTATTGAACTGCTGCTTGTTGTCCCTATTATTTAGGTTTTGTTGGCTTTGCTCTTTGATCTTTTGCCCTTTATGCTGCTAGGTTGTTTGGTCTTCACGTTGGATATTCTGTTTTACTTTAACCTTTCATCTGATACTCTTTCATCTAATATATTTTAACCTTGTTGACCGCTCAATATCCTTTTACTATCATGTTTCACTTCTTTTTGTACATTTATATTTTTACTGTATACTTACTACAGTAAATCATTCAGTTTTTCCCATATTTCTTCATCTAGTAATTGGATATTGAGCATTTTTCTGTATATCTCATCTGCCTCTGTATATTTGGCAAAAGTAAGCTTATTAATAAACAAGTGTTTTACCTCATGCTGGAGGTAAAACAAGTTCCAAAAGTTTGGTACAACACTTTGCCTGTTGGCATGCCCTTCATGGATGAAGTCATTACCTGTTCTCTGGCCACTTCCCTGATCTTCTTGTTGTAATCTGCCTGTGTCATTAACTTGTCATTTATTACTAAGGGATTAGGTAATCCCTTTTCCTTTAAAAGTTCAAACTTAGCCATGAACCTGTCAACGACTAGTTGCATGTTCTGACACTTATCTTCTAAATTCAACATAAATTCTTCTTAGTGAGGACTTTTTCTGACTTCTAAAATTGTACCTGTCCTGTTAGGTATCTCCAGTTCTTGCAGTTCATACTTATTCTTGGAGTTGAGAAAGTGGATGATTCTTGCTACTTCCTCTGGCAATCTCCAAGTTCTATTTTAACTCCTTCAATGGCTTCTGTAGCTTGCTTTATTAAATCAATCTGTTCAAAAATGACTTGGATGGATGGCCAAATATCATTGACAGAGTCAATGATATTGGCCCACAGTTGCTCTTTAGCCTTACCTATAGGCTCAGTCAATGTCATTTCTTTCTCCAGACTTTTTATTCTTTCATTCATCCTTGTGGCCTTTTGTTGCTCTTCTTTATGCATGATCTGGGCAAGTGTGCAATCTATCTCAAGGCTGGTGACTTTCTCCTTAAGTTTGATCATCTCATTGGTTTCAATGGACATTTCCTCCATTGCTTTGACCAGTCTGTTTGTTTCATCACTTGTGGAGACTATTGTTTTTGATCCTATTGTTGATGTAGTCGGTGCAGATGTGAGTAGTGCAGTGGCATTGGAGCAATGGGAGCTAATGCTGCTGCCAAAGTAGAAGGTACAATTGTGGTCATTGTTGGAATGGCAGTTGCAGGAGCATTACCAATACTAGCTTGTTTGTTTTGAATCAAGCTATCCAGCTCCTTCTCCATCTCCTTTAACTGGTCATTCAGTTGCAGCACCAAGTCCATCATTTCCTCGTGATTGGTCTGGCTTTCTGGGACTTCTTTTGTCTGTGGGTGCTGCAAATGAGGCAACTTGAGCTGTTTCTTGAGGGCTGCTATGTCTTCATTCTTCTTTTTAATCAGTTTCTTTGTGGCCTTAACATCACTTGGGTCATGGCCTAGTTCAATAACCAAGTCCTCCAAGGACTTTATCCTAGTATCTTTAGCCTGTGAAGAGGCTCTCTCCAATTTGTATCGAGTTGTTACACTGTCCAATGAATCCTGCAACTTGTAAGAAGCCATGGCCTTTGCTGTGAGGGTGGAGTAGATCATTTCTCCAACCTGCTTGTGAAATTCTATATGATAAATGGGATGAACATCCCTGGCCAAGACCTCAAAATTTGTCTTCTTGTAATTTGCTGAAGTCTTTGGTTGTTGTACAATGGGCTGCAAGAATGAGACCTGCATTTTGCCTCCTTTGATGTCAAAGGCTGACATCAATCTAGTCTGATTTGGTGGCGTGAGCTTGAGGTATTAGGCATATGTCTCTGCCTTTAGTTTCTCATTCCTCATCTTTATCTCTTTAAATCTGTCTTTGATGTCCTTTTCCTTGTCAGCTGGCCTGACATAGGAAGAGATCTCAATACTCGGCTCTCTATCAATCAACTGCGTGTTGGATGTTGAGGGATGTTGTGTTTCCTCTGATGCAGCTGCTTCTTTACCTTTTTGTCCCATTGCCTCAGTGTCAATTATTTCTTCTGATGCAATGTTATCCTCCTATTCAAAAACAGGATTCAACTTGGGCCTCTTTCTTGGTTCCATTAGCTCATCAGTGATTTCCATGGCAAAGTTAGATGCCTCATCCCTGCTCCTCTTAGGATTCTTCTCCTTATTTAGTGGAGTCTGTATGATAGGAGGAATGTTCATTGACCCTCTTTATTCTGGAACTTGCAGGAAAGAGTTGTGATCAAATTGTCTTTCCAAATCAATAAGTGTATTCTCTACATCCATAACAGTGTTGTCCATGTCAATCAAAGTGTTCTCCAACCACTCATCCTGGTTAGCAAATTGTTCAATGTCAAGCCTTGGGTGGTGGATGTATGCTCCCAACTTGACCTTGAGTATGAGCTTGTTTATGACCCCATGAGGGTCATAGTGCCAGATGAAACTGTTTCTGAATTTCATTAGTTGAAGTAACCTGTCGGCCTCTGGTCCAGCCTCTCTGTTGTTGCAAATAAATGGGTCCATTTGGTTCTTCACTTTGGACTGGGTTTTCTTCCTATAAGCTAGGAAGTAGATCTCATCAGAGCTAATGATTTGCGTGAAGTACTCAAGAGCAAATACCCTCATAGGGAGGTATTTGGGCAACTTGTAGGGGGCTAGCTCATAGCCATAAATTCTAATCTCAGTGTGGTTTTGGTACAAGTACCAATCTCCCACCTCGCTGTTCTTGGCCAAACGTAGTACTCTCGTGATCTCTGGGCTGATTCTAGACAGAGTCTTAGAAGTCAACATATTCACGACTAGGTATACAAAAGAGTCTATCAAATCTTTGTAGGTGAATGATGTGGAAAACTTGTGGACCAGGGGTGTCCAGTAGATCACTGATCCCTCTTTTCCCTTGGTGTCCAATTTTTGGATCCTCAAAGGAAACTTATCTGTCTGGTAATACAAGAACATATGAAACAACACTTAAGAGTATTTGAAAACTCTTTCAGTGGGCAGTCTAGTGAATTGTTCATGCATTATGTCTGCAATGAACTGGGCATAATCATACATAATAGCAGGAGGCTTGCCTGGAGTGAAAATGGACAAGAAGGCCATGATGACCCCATCCACAAGCTCATCTGATGTGTATCCTAGGATGCATGAGAGCATGGTGATTATTCTCCTACCAGTCTCTGAAAAAATAGTGGCAGCATAGGGTGGAATGTCTTTAGGAATATGGCGCTCCTCAATGATGAAATTCTGGAAAATTTGTTTGATTTTGACTGGGTCCAGTGTGATGTACAGGTCCAACAAGTTTCAAATGGACCAAGGAGTCAGATTAGGACTAGGTTGGATTTGCAGCATCTGGTTGATGGATTCAGTAGTAATGGTGAATAATAACTCATGGTTTGGTGCCTCAATAGCCCTATGGCTTGGAACATAATAGGCATGACAAAAATGTACTATGTCTGGGAATGGGTGAACTTTTGGGAATGTATACTTGGGCAAATTGGATTCCCAAAGGTTGATGTCATCGGCATGGTTTAGGAACCTATTCTTAGCCCAGCAGTGGATTCTCAAAAGGTGGCCTGGAGTGGTTGTGTCTTTAATTTGGAAATCCCTATCTGCCAGGGCCAAATGGTCAATGTCCAGGTGAGGGGTTGAGACCAGTGTGACGTCCAAAGAGGTCGGGGCAGCCATCTTTGTGATAGAATATGGGAATTAGGCTCATAGAGCTTGTGAAAATGAAGCCTTGACAACTCTGGTACAGGTATAGGGTAATGGCAATTTTTCAAGATAGGGGTTTTGGTATTTGAGGGGAAATACTTTCAATTCAATGGAAATTTATTAAATTCAATTAGTTATTTCTTGAATTTCTTGTATACTTTTGAATTTGAGAGGGTCGTTCTGGTTTTGTGTCAAAATACCTAGAATTTATGGTTCAGGTTGCAACCTAGTTTTGAATGGTGGCTGCAAAGGGTTTTGTGGCTTCAGTCGCGCACTGGAGGGCTGAACTAGGCATCCGGAGTGTTTTCGGAATGCAATTGGTGGTCGGACACGGTTGCAGAAACTCGGGGCGCAAGAGAGCTTAGAATGCTTTCACAGAGTAAACGAGTGAAAAAGGGTGAAAATGGGGGTCTACAGGCTTTTAACCGGGAATGGTTAGAGAATTGGCACAGAAACTTTTTATGAATAGTGGATGGTTTTCGCGTTGGGCGGGGAGGCAGTTTAGGGATCCAGCGCACCGCTTTTGAGCGATGGGTGGTATTTTCCCGAGAGCACGCGACTTAACACGGTGCCGCCACGTAACCCAAGGGGGCTAGAGCAATACCGCCCATATCGTGTGCTCTCGGGCCGGTAAAGGTCGGGAGATGAATGGGTGTGATATGGGCGAGGGTTGTAGGATCTGGGGGTGCATGATCTAACGGCCATCGCGTGGCGGAGTTGCACAACGGGAGGTGGGAGAGAGATTTAGCGGGGCCCAGGGGTTAATTACACTTAAATGTAATTAATCAATATATAATTGCGGTATTAAACTGTAATGTGGGTTTTGGAATATAACGGGGAAAAGTGAATTTGTGGGGTTAGTAAAGTAATGCAGGGGGGATAATAGTTAGGATAAGAGGTTTTATTGGGTTTTTTGGGGGTTTTAGGGAAATTAAAAAAGGAAAAATGATTTTTGCATGGGGAAAAGGGTTTCACACTAGGGAAAAAGGGGTTTATTGGGTAGGGGAATGAATTTGGATGGTAATTTACTAGGGAATGTGTGAAACCAAGGGGGGAAAGGTAAAAATGAAGGGAAAAGGAGTTTACATAAGAAAAGAAGTGGTCAAAAGGGAAATTAGTTAAGTATGTAGTGAAGGGTGAAATGGAATGGGGGAAGTTAACCAAATTGTTAAATTATGGTATGTTCTATGCTTAAAGCAGTTTACTTATGTTTCTTTTTACTATCCACAGATTAGCAATCACATGCACATTAAGTAAAGTGCAGATAGAACATTTAAATGATCAACAGAAAACAAGCCAAGACAAGAGACACAAGATGTGGTGGCTAGCCAAGGACAAACCCCAATATGGGGAAACCCTTTGATCAAATCTTCTTTTATCTTCAATAATTCAGCAGAGAGAAATAGTAAAAAAGTCTGATTTATATCAGCAGCATTAGCGCCATCAACCCTAAAATAGGGCAATCAATATCTGTCAAACTGGAGGTCAGATCACCTTGATTCCTTCACCAAAAAATGCAACCTTCCAAAGAGAGTCACCTTCACCTACTGCACAGTCCAAAGAGAGAGAATATTGGTCAACGTTGATCAAAGTTCTGATCTGCAATTGCAGCCCTAAAATCTGCGTCCCTTTTCCACACATGTGAGAGATAGTCTTTTCTGCGCAAGAGAGAGAAGAGACTCTTTTCTGCGCAGGAGAGAGAGAGATGTGATGAGAAGTGTGTGTCCAAATGAGGAGGAGACATCCTGTATTTATATGCAAATGTTAATGATGAATAGATGTGACTGTTGGGCTTCTCAGCCTACATAAGTTACTAGTCGATTTTGACAATTAGTCCATAATCAATTTAAATTCATATCTCCACAAATACTTATCTGAATCGAATGATATTTAGATCAATCCTACACCTCTCGACGAGAGGAATCTAGTAAAAATATTATCATCCATGAATAAGGTGACCCACATGAAGTTTGGCCCTAGTTGCCAATTTTAACACTTCCTCTCAACTAGGGAGAACTTCATCTGCAATCTGTCGGATCGTCACTGTTGTCCATCCATCAGATGCATTGTCCTGTAGGGCTTGACCCTTCTTGCTCTGCTTTGCTCGAATTATGAAGAAGAAGAAATGATCGAGGATGTATCATACCATCCTCCACTGACCCGAAGTTAGTCTCAGAGTGTGTACCACTCTCATTGGTCCCAGACCAGTATCATTGATCCCAGATCAATGAAGGTCATCCTAGCATAGGGAGTACGGTAGATAGAACGATGCATCCATCGGTACTACTATGGTCCCTATCCTCATTTCCCTACTCATTGATCAGATGAGAGGTACTTCCCATGAGTCCCAGACTGCATGGGTAGGATGCCTTGACAGGAGAACTAATCATCCTGTCCACAGAGGAGCGACTCATCTTGTCTAATGGATGCCACGGAGAACTAATCATCCTAGCCTAAGGGAGAACGAATCATCCTGTTCAACAATCGCCATGGAAAACACATCATCCAGGCCCACAGGAGAACTAATCATCCTGTTCCATAGTCGCCACGGGGTGTCACAGGGGAAGGTTAAACCTTTTACCCTGTACAAAGTACACCAACAGGGGATGGTGAGTCATCCTGTGGTCATATGTCATCCAAGAAGTACCCCACGCCCCCGTGGAGCCCCCAGAGCTCAGTGCATCATACTTGACACTCATCAGAGGGTCTCTAAACGACACCAAGTCGTTCTCGGAAAGTCAGGAATTTGATCTTTCCTAAGGGTTTTGTCAGAATGTCAGCGACTTGTTCATCTGTACCGATATGTCGGAGCTTTATTGCTCCTCTCTGCACCATATCTCGAATATAGTGGTACCTGATATCGATATGCTTGGAGCGATCATGAAATACGGGATTTTCTGACAAACGGATCCTGCTCTGGTTGTCACATAGAATCACGGTGGTATCCAATGAAAATCCAAACAACTCACTGAAGAGCTTTCGCAACCAGACTGCCTCACAGGAGGCCATGCTAGCAGCAATGTATTCTGCCTCGGCGATGCTTAGAGCCACTAACTTCTGCTTCTTGCTCATTCAGGATATCGAGGCAGATCCCAAAGAGAAACAGCACCTGGATGTGCTCTTCTGATCCTCCACATTGCCTGCCCAATCAACATCAATATATCCGAGTAGTCTCACATTTCCGGCAATGTATCTTAATCCATGAGTAATTGTGCCACGAAGATATCTTAGCAGATTCTTGGCACCAATCCAATGTAAATGACGAGGCTCAACCATATGTTGGCTCAAAGTGTTGACTGCAAAGCATATATCCAGACGGGAGTTCACCAAGAACATCAATGCTCTGACGAGCTGTCGATACTCGGTAGCATTTCGTAAAACAGGTCCAGCAGCACTACCGCTTAACTTCTTAAAGTTAAGCTCCATAGGGGTAGTTACGGGCTTGCAATCCACCATGCCGAATCTTTCTAGTATCTTCACCACATACTTTCCTTGAGATAGGAAAATCTCCCCCGGTTTCTGCCAGACTTCGAGTCTTAGGAAATAATGCATGAGTCCTAGATCTTTCATCTCGAATTCAGAAGCCAACTCCCTCTTACATTTGTGAATGAAAGGGTCTGCACCTGTTAGGAAGAGGTCGTCAACATAAAGCACCAACATGAGAGGCTAGTCATCTATAACCTTAAAGTAAAGGTTAGGGTCGGCTTCACTCCTAGTGAATCCCAGCTTCATCAAGTAGCTATCGATCCTCTCATACGATGCTCGGGGTGCTTGCTTTAGAGCATAGAGGGTCTTTTTCAACCTGCACACATGAGATTCTCGATCATAAATCTCAAATCTTTCGGGTTGCTCCACATAGACCTCCTCTTTGATCGAACCATGTAAGAATGCATTCTTGACATCCATTTGATGTAGGTTCCATCCTTGCAAAGCAGCAAGGGCTATGATCGAGCGGATAGTGGTATATCGGGCAAATGGTGCAAATATCTCGTCATAGTCTATACCTCCCTTCTGGGAGAAGCCTCGAGCGACAAAACAAGCCTTATACTTTTCCGTACTTCCATCAACTGCATGCTTTATCTTGTAAAGCCATTTAGAAGTGACAACTGTCTTATCCTGGGGTCTAGGGACCACATCCCAGACATCATTCTTCATAATAGACTCATATTCTTCGGTCATAGCATCCTTCCATACTTGATGCTTGACGGCATTTGTGAATGATGAAGGCTCATTTTGGATGATCGTGCTCATGATAGTCAGGTATCCCTGATACCTGTTCGGCTTCTTACTTTCACGAAAGGTTCCATGGGGAGTTGTGTGTCCTTCAGCATCATCAAGTGTCCCCCTAAGCCATGAAGGCCTCTTCCTTGAAGAGGAAGGCTCAGGTGGTGGAGGATCAATAGGATCCATAGGTTCTTCCACATCAGGCATTGTCTCATCTTTCTTTTTCTTTCGGTTCCCTGGTGTCAGCTTCTTGAGAGCTCCTCATAGTAGGAAGATTGTTCACCTTGCTGAGAGCCATATCTTCGTCAAAGGTGACATCATGACTAATCACGACTTCCCTTTGACTGGATACATAGATTCTATAGCCCTTAGTATTTTCACTATATCCCACGAAGATTCCTTTCTTTCCAAATGCACCCAATTTGTTCCTTTTCTCTTTCGGCACATGAAAATATACAGGGCTTCCAAAAATTCTAAAATGAGATACGTCAGGTTTCTTACTGGTGAACATTTCTTCGGGAGTCTTGGAACCCAATGCTTGATGGGGGCATCAGTTTTGTACATATACGGCGGTGTTTGTAGCTTCGACCCATAGAAACTTTAGAAGTCTTTGATCATGGAGCATAGCATGGACAGCTTCCACAATCGTTCAGTTCTTCCTTTCTGCCACACCATTCTTTTCAGGAGTGTATGGTGTAGTAGTCTCCCTCTTAATGCCAGCCTCTTTACAAAAGTCATGAAACTCAGTAGATTCATATTCAGTCCCATTATCAGTCCTTAAGATCTTGATCTTCTTTTCAGTTTGATTCTCGATCAAGGCTTTGAAGTGTCGAAACCAGGAGAACACTTCAACCTTCTTTTTCAAGAAGTATATCCAAGTCTTGCGAGAATAGTCATCTGTAAAAGTGAGGTAATATGAATATCCTCCCAAGGAGTTAAATGTTGACGGATGTTCTGTTTCTTCTGATGCAGCTGCTTCTTTACCTTTCTATCCCATTGCCTCAATGTCAATTATTTCTTCTAATGCAATGTTATCCTCCTATTCAAAAACAGGATTCAACTTGGGCCTCTTGCTTGGTTCCATCAGCTCATCAGTAGTTTCCATGGCAAAGCTAGATGCCTCATCCCTGCTCCTCTTAGGATTCTTCTCCTTATTTAGTGGAGTCTGTATGATAGGAGGAATGTTCATTGGACCTCCTTGTTCCAGAACTTGCAAGAAAGAGTTGTGATCAAATTGTCTTTCCAAATCAATAAGTGTATTCTCTACATCCATAACAGTGTTGTCCATGTCAATCAAAGTGTTCTCCACCCACTCATCCTGGTTAGCAAATTGTTCAATGTCAAGCCTTGGGTGGTGGATGTATGCTCCCAACTTGACCTTGAGTCTAAGCTTGTTTATGACCCCATGAGGGTCATAGTGCCAGATGAAACTATTTCTGAATTTCATTAATTGAAGTAACCTGTCGACCTCTGGTCCAACCTCTCTGTTGTTGCAAATAAATGGGCCCATTTGGTTCTTCACTTTGAACTGGGATTTCTTCTTATAAGCTAGGAAGTGGATCTCATCAGAGTTGATGATTTGTGTGAAGTACTCAAGAGCAAATACCCTCATAGGGAGGTATTTGGGCAACTTGTAGGGGGCTAGCTCACAGCCATAAATTCTGATCTCAGTGTTGTTTTGGTACAAGTACCAATCTCCCACCTTGCTGTTCTTGGCCAAACGCAGTACTCTCGTGATCTCTGGGCTGATTCTAGACAGAGTCTTAGAAGTCAACATATTCACGACTAGGTATACAAAAGGGTCTATCAAATCTTTGTAGGTGAATGATGTGGAAAACTTGTGGACCAGGGGTGTCCAGTAGATCACTGATCCCTCTTTTCCCTTAGTGTCCAATTTTTGGATCCTCAAAGGGAACTTATCTGTCTGGTAATACAAGAACATATGAAACAACACTTAAGAGTATTTGAAAACTCTTTCAGTGGGCAGTCTAGTGAACTATTCATGCATTATGTCTGCAATGAACTGGGCATAATCATACATAATAGCAGGAGGCTTGCCTGGAGTGAAAATGGACAAGAAGGCCATGATGACCCCATCCACAAGCTTATCTGATGTGTATCCTAGGATGCATGAGAGCATGGTGATTATTCTCCTGCCAGTCTCTGAAAAAATAGTGGCAACATAGGGTGGAATGTCTTTAGGAGTATGGCGCTCCTCAATGATGAAATTCTGAAAAATTTGTTTGATTTTAACTAGGTCCAATCTGATGTACAGATCCAACAGGTTTCCAATGGACAAAGGAGTCAGATTAGGACTAGGTTGGATTTGCAGCATCTGGTTGATGGATTCAGTAACAATGGTGAATAATAACTCATGGTTTGGTGCCTCAATAGCCCTATGACTTGGAACATAACAAGCATGACAAAAATGTACTATGTCTGGGAATAGGTGAACTTTTGGGAATGTATACTTGGGCAAATTGGATTCCCAAAGGTTGATGTCATCGGCATGGTTTAGGAACCTATCCTTAGCCCAGCAGTGGATTCTCAGAAGGTGGCCTGGAGTGGCTGTGTCTTTAATTTGGAAATTCCTATCTGCCAGGGCCAAATGGTCAATGTCCAGGTGAGGGGTTGAGACCGGCCTAACATCTAAAGAGGTCGAGGCAGCCATCTTTGTGATAAAATATGGGAATTGGGCTTATAAAGCTTGTGAAAATGAAGTCTTGACAACTTTGGTACAGGGATAGGGTAATGGCAATTTTTCAGGATAGGGGTTTTGGTATTTGAGGGGAAATACTCTCAATTCAATGGAAATTTATTAAATTCAATTAGTTATTTCTTGAATTTATTTAATGCTTTTGAATTTGAGAGGGTCGTTTTGGTTTTGTGTCGAAATACCTGGAATTTATGGTTCAGGTTGCAAACTGGTTTTGAATGGTGGCTGCAAAGGGTTTTGTGGCTTCAGTCGCGCACTGGAGGGCTGAACTAGGCTTCCAGAGCGTTTTCGGGATGCAATTGGTGGTCGGAAACGGTTGCAGAAACTCGGGGGCGCAAGAGAGCTTAGAATGCTTTCGCAGAGTAAACGAGCGAAAAAGGGTGAAAATGGGAGTCTATAGGATTTTAACCGGGAATGGTTAGAGAATTGGCGCAGAAACTTTTTATGAACAGTGGACGGTTTTTGCATTGGGCGGGGAGGCAGTTTAGGGAGCCATCGCACCGCTTTTGAGCGATGGGTGGTATTTTCCCGAGAGCACGCGACTTAACATGGTGTCGCCACGTAACCCAAGGGGGCCCGAGCAATACCGCCCATATCGCATGCTCTCGAGCCGATAAAAGTCGGGAGATGAATGGGTGTGATATGGGCGAAGACCGTAGGATCTGGGGGTGCATGATCCAATGGCCATCACGTGGCAGAGTTGCACAGCGGGAGATGGGGGAGAGATTTAGCGGGGCCCTGGGGTTAATTACACTTAAATGTAATTAATCAATATATAATTGCGGTATTACACTGTAATGTGGGTTTATGGAATATAACGGGGAAAAGTGAATTTCCGGGGTTAGTAAAGTAATGCGGGGTGGGGGTGGTGGGGGGAATAATAGTTAGGATAAGAGGTTTTATTGGGTTTTTTGGGGGTTTTAAGGAAATTAAAAAAGGAAAAATGATTTTTGCATGGGGAAAAGGGTTTCACACTAGGGAAAAAGGGGTTTATTGGGTAGGGGAATGAGTTTGGATGGTAATTTACTACGGAATGTGTGAAACCAAGGGGGAAGGGTAAAAATAAGGGAAAAGGGGTTTAGATAAAAAAAAGAAGTGGTAAAAGGGTAAATTAGTTAAGTATGTAGTGAGAGGTGAAATGGAATGGGGGAAGTTAACCAAATTGTTAAATTATGGTATGTTCTATGCTTAGAGCAGTTTACGTGTCTTTCTTTTTATTATCCACAGATTAGCAATCACATGTACATTAAGTAAAGTGCAAATAGAACATTTAAACGATCAACAAAAAACAAGCCAAGACAAGAGACACAAGATGTGGCGGCTAACCAAGGACAAACGCCAATATGGGGAAACCCTTTGATCAAATATTCTTTTATCTTCAATAATTCAGCAGAGAGAAATAGTACAAAAGTCTGATTTATATCTATTATCAACAGCATCAGCGGCATTAGCCGTAAACTAGGGCAGTCAATATTTGTCAAACCGAAGGTCAGATCACCTTGATGCCTTCAGCAGAAAATGCAGCCTTCCAAAGAGAGTCAGTTTCACCTACTGTGCAGTCCAGAGAGAGAATGTTGGTCAACGCTGGTCAAAGTTCCGATCTGCAGTTGCAGCCTAAAATCTACGTCCCTTTTCCACACGTGTGAGAGATAGAGTCTTTTCTGTGCAAGAGAGAGAAGAGACTCTTTTCTACCCAGGAGAGAGAGAGATGTGATGAGAAGTGTGTCCAAATGACGAGACATCCTGTATTTATATGCAAATGTTGATGATGAATAGATGCGACTATTGGGCTTCTGAGCCTACATAAGTCGCTGGTTGATTTTGACAATTAGTCCATAATCAAAATAAATTCATATCTCCATAAATACTTATTGGAATCGGATGATCTTTAGATCAATCCTACACCTCTCGACGAGAGGAATCTAGTAAAAATATTATCATCCATGAATAAGGTGACCCACATGAAGTTTGGCCCTATTTGCCAATTTTAACACAAAATGAACTTATGAGTATCCTTTTTCTTTCATAATTGCTCCTGCACACTGAAACACGTGATTAAACATGATAAATGTGCTTATGCCTCAAATAGCTTGTATTTCTGCAACCTTTCTTCTACTTACCCTAACATTTTTTTCTTCACTTGATTGGGTGCAATTAAGCTAGCAAACTCTTTTCCTTCCTTTTTCTTTTATGAAACAAACTATCTAATTCTAACCTTATATCTTCCAAGCGCTGAGATTAAACTGATGAGCTCCTCTTATTTCTCTACCTATCTACTAATCTGCCAAGATTAAACTGTTTGGCTAGATCTTTATTCTCTTACTATAAACATGAAATTCAAAGCATGAATAGTCAAGATTTAACAGTTTGACTATCATGGGTTGTGGCATGTATGACAAGTTGCACACAACCATTATTTTAGACAATAAAATACAGAGTAGTGGCACTTGGACTTGCACACTTTCATGATCTGTTTTTTGTTTGGGGTTCATATTTTTTCATTTTTTTTTATTATTTTATTTTTTTTGTCTTTTCTTATTACTTTTTGTCCTTTGATATTTCATTTAGGACATACCCTCTTTCCATTTTTTAATTTTAATATGGAAAACATTTGCAGAAAGCAAAGGTATGTACAATATTACAAGACTTAACCTCAGCCAATTCAAAAATTATTAATCCTATCACTATAGGACTCTAACACTCGCTAAGTGGGGGTGTTAGTTTTTGTAGCATCGAATGGTGTTCTCGTCTCAACAATTGTCAGAGAGACTAAGAAACACTAGGACTCCAGAACCCAGAAAAAGTTTCAGGAAAATCCACCTAGAAATGCCTTAATTAAGCTAATTAATCAGTAATTGTCTTTTTCCTAACTTAGGGAAAATGATTAATTAACATTAATTAATTGAGGAAAGTGAGATTTCTCTATAAACTCACACAGATCGACTAGGGAATGATCTCAACCATTGATTATGTTTTAATCTTGGCCGTTGGAGTCCCACAATGAGATTATAAGAAATCGTCGATGGGTAGATGGAGGAACATACTTGAGATCGATATCCTTGGGCAGTTCGACTTTCCAGAGGGAAACAACATTCTGCCGGAAGAGCTCAAGCTAGAGAGGGGACGCAAAGACAGAGGGGAAAAGAGATTGAGCCGGAGGAATTTTTCAGTTCCGAAGAGTTAGCTACAAGAAGGTCAAGTTTCCTTAGTGAGGTTGCGCAGGGCTTGCACAAAAGCTTCATAGGCAGAGTTTAATTTTTCCAAACAGAGGGTCAATTCAGTTGCTGGAAGCCAGAAGAATTTCCAAAAGGGACCAACGAGTCATCCTTAGAGGCTGGATTGGGCAGACGGCTTGATCAAATGCAGTTCCAAGTAGAGTGTACAAGTGTCTACGCAGAATTGATGCAGAGGTTGACGCAGGGGTTTCGTGGAGCCCAATGTTTGCCAGTTTTGGAGTTGGATCAGTGTCAAGGGAGACAAAAATTGTCTCACAAATTTTTGTGGCTAGTTTTCCTGTAGAGGATTGCCAGTTTGGGCATCCAGTGTATTCAGAATTTTCTCACTGCTGCTTAATAATAAAAACCCTCAACTACTGCACCAGTTTTCCCACATTGGGTTTTTCCGGGGATATTTGTCCAAAGATAACGGTGTTATATTTTTGTGTGTGTGCCAGTGTTTTCTCAGTTTCAAGTTTATCTTCCGATCTTCCGCAGTATTTTTATTTGTGAAGATTGCAGTGTAATTAATTCGTTGTTGCCATAGCAATAAACTGCATAATTTATTTACAATTAGAAGGATTAATTCAAATTGCTGCAATAGAATTCCCGTAGTGAAATTTTCATAATTTTCTCACTGTTGCTTAATAATAAAAACCCTCAAACCACTGCATCGGTTTTCCCACATTGGGTTTTTCTGAGGACATTTGTCCAAAAATAACGGTGTTATGTTTTTGTGTGTGCCAGTATTTTCTGAGTTTCCAGTTTATCTTCCGAGCTTTCGCGGTATTTTTATTTTTGAAGATTGCAATGTGATTAATTCGTTGTTGCCATAGCAATAAACTGCATAATTTATTTACAATTAAAAGAATTAATTCCAATTGCTGCAATAGAATTTCAGTAGTGAAATTTTCACATGTCAGCTCGTCAAGGATGGAAAATCATTCACCATCAATGCACACAAAGGCAATTCAAAAATTTTGTTGGTAAATGCCAACCAAGCCAAGAAATTGATAAGTTCCAACAAGGTGATTTTTTGTTTTTAAGAGAAAATAAGTTCGTAGAAGATTCAATAAGAGACAAGGCATCCCTAGAGGGGTGTACTAAGAAACAAAAACAACAACTAGAAGAGTTGTTACAGGCATACAGGGATTTGTTTCGAGAGCCTAAAGGGTTACCACCTAAGAGGAAAGTGGAGCACGAGATCCAACTATTGTCGAACTCCCCATTGCCAAACATTGGGTTGTATAGGAAATCTATTATAGAAGCAAGTGAGGTGAAGAAACAGTTGGAGTAGCTACCATGACAGGGTGTCATTCGACTGAGTACATCACCATATGGGTCACCCCCTTCATCATGGTGCCAAAGAAGGACAGGACTTGGCAAATGTGTATAGATTACAGGGCATTGAACAATGCCTAGGATAGATGAACTACTAGATCAGTAACAACAAGCAAAATACTTCACCAAGCTGGACTTAAAGTTTGGATATCACCAGATTCGAGTTAGAGAAGAAGATACTTGGAAGACTGACTTCAAAACCAAGCAAGTTTTATATGAGTGGTTAGTCATGCCATTTGGCCTATGCAATGCACTAGCCACGTTTATGAGATTAATGAATGATGTATTGCGCCCTTTATAAATTCATTTGTTAATGTCTATTTGGATGATATACTGGTATATAGTGCTACCTGGGAGGAGCACCTCACATTTGACGCGAGTGCTGGAAACATTAAAGAAGCACTAGCTGCTAACAAATCTCAAGAAGTGTGAGTTTGCACAATAGTCTTTGGTGTATCTAGGGTATGTGATAGGTGAAGGAGAGTTGATGATAGATCCTACCAAGATGGAGGCCATCATGAAATATTCAAGGCCTATTAATGTTTATGAGGTCCGGAGTTTCATTGTGGTAGCACAGTACTTGAGGAAATTCATAGCCTCATTTTCAGCAGTAACAGTGTCGCTCCATGCCATAACGACAAGTAGCAAGAGTTTCTAATGGGTAAGGGTCAGTAGAAGGCTTTCGAGGAGCTAAAGAAGAAGATCAGTCAAGCGCCAGTTCTGGCATTACCAAACCTGCAGAATCCCTTTGAAGTGGAGACAGAAGCAAGTGGGTATCTTATGGGAGCGGTCTTGATGTAAGGAGGAAGGCCTGCATGCCACCATTCTGAAGTATTTCATGGGGCATTTCTTAACTACCCTACATACAATAAGGAGTTCTATGCCCTAGTGTAAGTTATGAAAAAGTGGAAGCACTATCTGATGGGAAAGGAGACAGTAATCAACATAGATCACCAGCCACTACAGTACCTGTAGGCCCAAAGTAAATAACAATAGACCAAGCATTACGAGTGGATGGGGTTTCTACAACAGTTTCATTTAGTGACTAAGTACAAGAAGGGCAGCATAAACAAGCTGGTCAACATGCTTTCAAGGCCACCCACACCAAAGATCACAGCTTTGGGAAATCTGATGCACATGGAGCCATTCACTCATGATGCATACAAAGAGGTATATTCAGAGGATGAGGACTTCAAGGAGGTGTATCAACAATTGCAGAGTCAGAGTCATGTGCATGATGGCGACTGCACTGTTGACTACCATCTCCAGGATGGGTTACCCTACAGGCTAGATAAGTTATGTGTTCCTAAAGGCGAGCAATTGCAGTTGATTAGATAGGCTAACACCTCCAAGGTTGCAGGTCGCTTTGGTGCAGGGAAGACCATGGCCAACTTGAAGAGGTATGTGTAATGGCCCGAGATGCAAGAGCAGGTATTTAGGTTCATAAGAGGATGCATGCTTTGTTGTATCAACAAACCTAGCAACAAGAAACAAGGTTTATATCATCCCTTACCTGTACCCACTCGTCCTCGGGAAAGCATTTCCATGGACTTCGTGGGAAGCTTACCGACAACCAGAAAGAGACATGACTACATGTTCGTGATAGTTGACAAGTTCAGCAAGGTGTGCGTTATGATGCCCTGTAAAAAACCCATCAATGGGGAAGAAGCAGCAAACTTGTGTTGAAAATGCAACTAAGGCTGGTCTTCATAATTGTCATTGTACTTATGTATTTTATGTAAAAACAAAAAGGGGAAAAATTATTATTATTATTTTTGTTGTCAAGCATGTTCTTCATGCTTTGTTTTGGTCAAAAGAAAATGTAAAAGGGTATGTTCTTCATGACCCTTGCAAAAGAAAGAAATTTTGAATTTTTGTCCCTCCAAGTTGCCAAGTCGGCCCACCTACCCATGAAGTCAACTTCGCTATTTAAGGTACCTTTTCGCATGAAGGAACAAGTATATATTAGTACCTATCCTCCATTGTTTCACAAGCAATTTGAGTCTCTTCTACGGAAATCAATTCGGTCTATGGCATGAAATTTGAGGCATATAAAGCAAGTTTTAT
Source organism: Pinus taeda (assembly GCA_000404065.3). NCBI lineage: Eukaryota > Viridiplantae > Streptophyta > Pinopsida > Pinales > Pinaceae > Pinus > Pinus taeda. The sequence continues at coordinate 202,875 of APFE030798491.1, forward strand.
GTGGTACCTTCTATCTCTATGAATGTGAGTTATAGGAGAAATATCATCTCTGTGACACGAACTACAAGAAGACACCATTCTCTATGTGATGTGAACTACAAGAAGACATCATTCTTTGTGCGATATGAGCTACCATCTCTGTATAATGCGAGTTATAGGAAGGTCATCATTCGCAGTATCTAGAGGACAGGCAAGAAGCAGATTGGTTAATTATCTTATGGACTGAACATGGCAGAGTTTGGAGGGTTGACTTGACACTTGGATCACTAGTTAGTTTGACTTGGATTTCTCTTGTTGACAAAGAATCTATAAGGAAAGGATTGATGGGTTTTCCGCTTATGGGTTTTGCCCTGTGTTGAGATTTGTAGCTTGGGAGGTACTCCAAACCCTAGGCTAGAGGGTTGTGGAGGAATTGGCTTCATAAAATCACTTGTGGGCTAAGAACCCAAGCTTGGGGTTTTGTACCCAAAATTGTGGGGCCAAAACCATGATGAGATTTGATGACATGGCACTTGGAGATGCTAGTGAACCCTTAGAGGAGCAAGGGGCAACTTCAAGCACCAAGAGAACCCATGTAGTTTGAGAGAAAATAATTTTTGAATGTTTTGTGTGGGCTTGTGCAACAAAGTTCAAGTCGGATTTGACTTAGTGATGCCCCTAAGGGCTAATTGTTGCCACCCTAGAGAAAAGTATATATAGGAGTGAGGAGGAGCCTCATTCCTCCCCAATCAAGGGCATCTCTCTCTCATGTGAAGCTAAGAAAAGGAGGTCGTAGTCTACCTTAGGGAGCCGCAAGCCCTAGGAGACCAAACAAAGGCAAGAGCAAGTGATTCTTAAGAGTGTTAGGGTTTGGTTTTGTGCAGGTAAAGGCAGCGAGGAAGGAGAGTTAGGGCCAAGCCTTTTGTGCAATGTTTTGGGCATAAGACTGTGAGTTTCTCCATTTGTTTGCAGGCCGAAAAGATTTTGTGATGTTGCAGGACAAATACACCAAGTTTTGGGAGGCCAAGTAGTCATATATGGCTGCGAGGTTAGGCCGCATTCTCCTGTGGGTAGAGCGCAACAATTGAGGGTTTGTGGAAGTGAGAATACAGTGGGTTTATACAAGAATAAGTGTGCCCTGGTAACTTAGAAGTTGCAAACTTTACCTGAAGGTTTGAAGGGCTAGAAGTGGATGGCTTCTAGGTAGAGAAGGAGTAGGATTGGGTCCAAGTATTGGACAGTGTTTTGATATGCCCAAGTGCAACTCGCATAAGAGGGAGAGCATCTAATTTGGTGGACAGTCTGTCTTTGTTTTGATGCAAGACTTCTCTAATATACAGTTTAAGTTTTGTTGGAGGTGACCTATTATAGGGCGAGTCCTGTAGGGCATGTTTTGAGGGCCAAAATCACTGCTACAGGTGGTTGTAATAGGGTAGAGGAACGAGCAAGTGAAGGAGGATATTTAGAAGGAAAGGTGTAGGCCTAGTGGGGTGAATTGGGCCAAGAAGTAGGGCTACAACAGTCGTAACTAGGGCCAAGTTCCACAAAAGAGAAGGCACAAGTCTAAGGAGGAAATAGCAAAAGTAAGTGGTCCTTTGCAGAAGGTTGTTGCTCTTCCTAAGTCGTTGAGTTGCTAGGAGGTGTAGAGTCCTAGTTTGGACAAAATTGGAAAGTCATCCTAAGGTTGTAAGGAGGGCAACAAGTGGATGGTCTTAGTAGCCCTAGATCAGTTGGAAAGAAGGACTTTGACAACTATAAGAAGGGTGAAGAATTGTGTAAGCTCGGGACTGATCCTTGAAGGACAAAGGAAGGAGGTCAAAGGAGCAAATTACATCAACCCAAGTTCATTATTGGAGAAGGACTTTTGGCAGTGATAGGTGGCAGCCCTCCATGCCCTAAGTGTGTCTTCATCGAGCAGCACAGGAAGGCACTAGTGGGAAGAAGTCCCTAAAAGTTTTGTCCTTGAAGGACTAAGGAGCAGCTAATGAGCAAAAAGTCCCAAAGGAGTTGGGGAGCAGCAGTGGGCAGTTAAGAGTTGTTCATAAACAAAGTTGTGAACAAATCCACATGAGTCTCTACGTGTTGATGTGTTGAAGGACTAACGATCAACTAGAGAGCAGTTGGAGCCGTGTTCAGTGACCTAATGGAGTTGGTGATCCAAGTGGACATTGGTGACCACCCACCTATTCCACCTAGACATCTAGTTAGTTTTATCTGTTTCTTTGTTTATTTCATCATTTACTATTTTTAGCAGTTTTTTGGGTCCTAAACTTCTGGAGCAGTTTTGACCCCCTAAAAGGCGTTTTTTTAGGTTCGTTGCAAGCCCATAGCTGTAGGCAAGCACCTATCGCAAATCCTGTAGTACTCAGAAAGGCCTTTCTAACAAGGTACCATACGCGCCAAATGGAGATTATATGATCAAGTTACGACCCCAGGAAGTTGGTTGCCCAACTAACCCCAACGGGACCCACAAACTCTTGGCATTACATCTCCAGGGGTTAGGGTTTTGGTTGTTTAGGGTTTTCTCTTGTTATTCAATAATAAATAGGCCCTTGATCCTCATTGTAACATAGTTCAGAGACATGTAGCCACCACATCTCTTCTCAGAGATAAGCTACCATCGCCTGAGTTACTTCTTATTTCCATTCTGTTGGTAAGCATAGTTCAATGTTTTTCTATTAATGAAATGAAGTGTTATTTTTGTTGCATCTCTGTATTTATGGTTATCTCTGTAATTTGTTGCGTTCCTCTTTTAAGTTCAGATCAGTGGTATCATAGCAGTCTTCTCTTTCTCTGTTTTTATTTGCATGTCCCCAACGAGGTCAAGGTATAAGGAGTTAGGGCTCGATTTGGTTTAACCGTTGCAAGACCAGCCCCACAAACCCCGACAGCCTCTCATGGCGGAAGAAAAGAAAGACGAGGGGGCAGAAGATCCTTTCAAAACATTGCTCGAGGAAGTCCTCGAGCGACAGAGGAACACGATAATGGATAACTTTGCCCAGATCCTTCAATGGCTACCCACAAGTGACACATCTTCATCCAGCAGCCACTCTGGAGGTGCCGCTCCTTTTAAGGTACAACTTAACTTCAATATTCCCATATTTGAGGTCCAGATAGATGCAGACGTCATAGATAAATGGTTAAATATGTTGGAAGGATATTTTTTAGTTCATGACTTTTCCAATCGGGAAAATATTACGTTTACACTTCTCAAAGCCGCCCCACACGTCAAGGACTGGTGTAAAACCTACTGTGAACAAAAGGACAAGTGAACTCTCGTCGTTTTCAGCCACACCCACTTGGGATTCTTTCCGAGACACCATCAAGGGGCAATATTACCCTGTCAGGAGCTATGAAGATAAATACATAAAGTGGACCACGCTATGGCAAGGAAGGGACCAAGATGTGTCGAAGTTCACAAATGTTTTCCATACCCTTCGCACAAAGCTGGGTATCAAGGATTATGAACGGCATTTGGTACTCAAGTACCGCAGCTGTCTACAAAAGTACATCCAAGACGAGATGGAGTTCCTAGACATTTCCTAGCTCGGCGCAGCATACCGATACGCTATCAAGATTAAGCAGAAGTTTAAATAGAAGAAGCGGGTCTTTGGATCTGCAAATCCAAAGCACGGGAAAGGCGCCCCCAAACGATAGAGCCAAGGTGGGGCTACCCAAGACAACTCGTCGAAGCCGCAAGCAAAGAACAACACCACGAAGACAAAGAAGGACACGGGAAAATGGTGTGAGTTCCATAAGAGCTCCACTCAAAACATGAGTGTCAGGGCAATCAATCACTGGTGGCTGAGCTGAAGACCTCTGAATCAGACGCATGTTCCGACTCTAAGTCAAAACCCAATAAGGGGAATGACAAAGGGAAGCAAATCATTGATGTGAAGCCCAGTGCCACCGTGGCCACCACCAAGATCCAAAAGAATAAGCCTGAAGATCTAGAGAAGGAACGCCTCTTCCACTCACAAATGTGGGTGAAGGGTTCTCTGTTGTCGTTCATTGTCAACAACGGGAGCCAAACGAACCTCATTTCAACAGAGGTCGTGAAGCGGTTAGGCCTAATGACTACCGCACATCCATAGTCGTACACCATCTAGTGGCTTCAACAAGGACGAGATCTCTGCGTCATCCAGCAGTGTCGCCTTCCCTACAGCATCAAGCCCTTCATGGATGAGGTACTGTGTGATGTTGCTCCTCTTGAAGTTTGTGATGTATTATTAGGACAACCATACTTGTGGAAGCGACATGTTGTATATGAGTCTAGACCTCGCTGTGTAATTATTACTTTGGCAAATAAGTTGTACAAGATACCGGAGGTAGCCCCGCCTACCGCCATCTCTTTGATCACTGCAAAGCAATGCAGTAAGATCACTTCCCAAACCAGGAAATTTTTTTCCTTATAATTCGCCCTCAGGGCAAGAAGAAGGTTGTGGCCACGGCTTCCAGACAGAGCTCCTCTGCACAACAACAGCAGATGGACAAGGTCGTGGAGAACTACAAGGACATTTTCACCTCACCTACAAGGGTACCTTTGCACTGTCAGGTCAAGCACTCCATCGACCTGACCTTGGGAGCGTCGCTGCCCAATGGGCTGATCTATCAATGCTCTGTTCTAGAGAATGATGAGATTAAGAGGCAGATTCAGGAACTATTGCAGAAAGGGCACATCAGGCTAAGCTCATCACCCGGTGGGAGCTCGATTGTATTGGTACAAAAGAAGGGTAGGACCTGGAGACTCTGTATTGACTATCAGGCGTTGAACAAGATCAATGTCGAAATAAGTACCCAATCCCGCAGATTGATGACCTTTTGGACCAACTCAAAGGGGCCAAATATTTTAGCAATATTGACTTGAAGTTAGCTTATCACCAAGTGCCTATCGAACCCTCCGATGTGTGGAAGACTATCTTCAAATCCAAGGAGGGCCTTTTCGAATGGTTGGTCATGCCTTTCGAGTTGACGAATGCCCCTGCAACCTTCATGAGATTGATGGACGACATCTTGCGACCCTTCACTAATGCATTCGTGGTGGTTTATTTAGATGACATCTTGATCTTCAACCAGAGTTGGGAAGAGCACCTCCACCATATTCGACAGGTCCTTCAAACCCTGCGACAACACAAGGTTGTGTGCTAACTTGGAGAAATGCACTTTTGGCATGACTCGGGTTCAATATCTGGGGTACATCATTGATGAGTAGGGGGTGCATGTGGACCCAGCCAAGATACAAGTCATCCGGGATTAGCCAGCCCCAACCACTCTAACAGAGCTCCGCAGCTTTCTGGGTCTTGCCAATTTCTATCGCAGGTTCGTGTTGGGGTTCTCTCATATCACTTGGCCTTTAAGTCAAGTCACCAAGGCGGAGCGAAAGCAAAGTTTTTTTGGTCCAAAACCCAACAACAAGCTTTTGTTGAGTTGAAGCATCGCCTTTGCTCTGCACCAGTGCTTACATTACCAAACTTGCAACAACCATTTGAGATTGAGACAAATGCCTCCAACTATGCTATTGGTGCAGTTCTTACTCAGCAGGGGCATCCAGTGGCTTACCGCAGTGAGACACTTTCAGACACAGTCCGAAAGTATCCCACTTACGACAAAGAAATGTATTCCATTATGTAGGCCTACCATCAATGGAAGCATTACATTCTAGGGAAGGAAACGATCATCCACACAGACCATCGACCCCTGCAGTTCATATAGACACAAGGGAAGTTGCAGAATGATTGCCATCAGAAATGGTCCACCTACTTACAACAATTCCATCTGAACATTAAGTACAAGAAGGGCAACACCAACAATGTTGCAAATTGCCTCAGCTGACCCCCAATCATGGCGCTGATCACTGTGCTCGACTTTTGTGAGAACGAGACTTCAGAGTGGCCGCAGCTTTACCAGAGCAATCCAAAATTTGGCAGCACGTACCAGACACTCCTGGAAAGGAAGCAAGTTCCAAATTTCCACCTTCAGGATGCACTATTATGCCACCTGGGGCTGGGACACATCTGTGTTCCTTCAAGCGAGCGTGCCAAGATGATTTGGGAGGCGCACAACAATCGGGTCGCTGGACATTTTGAAGTAGAGAAAACAGTGGCAATACTGCAAAAGTATTTTTATTGGCCGAAACTTCGTCAAGATGTTGGGAAGTACATTAGATCCTGCACCACCTGCGCCATTGTCAAACCAACCATCAAGAAGCAAGGCCTGCATACTCCTCTACCTACTCCTAGTCAACCTTGGGAATCTATCTCCATGGATTACATGTCGGGCCTTCCCTCTACTAAGCACGGCAACGACTGCATTTTCATGGTCGTCGACAAATTTCTAAGATGGCCATCATGGCGGCCTAGAAGAAGAGTATCACAGCATAGCCACCGCTAAGCTCTTCTTTGAGCAAGTGTGGTTACACTTTGGGATCCCACAGTCCATTGTCTTAGATCGGGACAGTAGATTCCTGAGTGCATTTTGGTCTGTTGGATACAAAACTTACTAAGTCCACAGCTTTCCATCTCCAAACTGATGGCCAAACAGAGGTTGTCAACAGGATGATCGTACACATTATGCGCATGTACAAATCGAAGCATCCACGCACATGGGATGAAAGTCTCCCCTATGTCCAGCACAGCTACAACAGAGCTAACTCTCCACAACTCAATGGGTCACAACCCCTTTTAGGTGTTAGGGTTTCAACCATTAAGTCCCATTGATGTGGCCATACCATTTGCAACCACTTAGGCAGATTCGGCTCACGTCCAGTCCAAAGCCGACAGGGCTAACAGCTTCATTGAACGCATTCAACACATCTACCAGCAAGTCCATGATATATTGGACAGAGCCAATGCTAAGCATAAGCAGTGCCATGATCAGCATCGAGGGCTGCACAAGTTCCAGGTAAGCGACAAAGTTTGGCTACATTTGCAGAAGGAGCGCCTCGCTGGACCCCACTGCAAGCTTTGCCCACTCTAATATGGGTCATACACCATCACCAAGGTTGTTGGTGACAATGCCTTCGAGCTCAGCGTCCTACCGTTTCTTGGTTTTCACCCAATGTTCAATGTAGAGTGCCTTCAGCCATACTTTCCACCATTGTTGGACACATCCAACATTGCAGAACAACTCACACCAACATAGTTCAACCTAAACTGCATGGAACAAGCCACAACTGATCAGCTCATGGACATGCAGGTCAAGAACACTTGCAACAGAGGATCCAGCTATATCGAGTTGTCAAAGCAGGCCAACTCCTTCACCAGGGCAAGTGGTTCACCAGGGACCAGGTTCAGCAGAAATTTCCTCACCTCATGGAGGCTCTACACGCAATGGGGACCATTGCTTCCTAAGGGGGGAGGAATGATCCAGGTGGATATTGGTGGCCACCCGCCTATTCCACCTGACCTCCAGTCAGTTTCATCTGTTTCCTTGTTTATTTCAGCATTTACTATTTTTAGCATTTTTTTGGGTCCTAAACTTTCGGAGCAGTTTTGACCCCCTAAACGACGTTTTTTGAGGTCCGCTGCAAGTTCGTAGCCATGGGCAGGGACTTTCTACAAACACTGTAGTACTCGGAGAGACCTTTCCAACAAGGTATCGTACGCATAAAACGGATATAATATGACCAAGTTACAACCCTGGGAAGTTGGCTACCTAACTAACCCAACAGGGCCCACAAACTCTTGGTGTTACATCTCCTAGGGTTAGGGTTTTCGTTGTTTAGGGTTTTCTCTTGTTATTTAATAATAATTAGGCCCTTGAGCCTCATTGTAACACAATTCAGAGGCATGTAGCCGCCACATCCCTTCTCAGAGATAAGCTGCCATCGCCTGAGCTAGTTTATTTCCATTTTGTTTGTAAGCATAGTTCAGTGTTTTTCTATTAATGAAATGAAGTGTTATTTTTGCTGCATCTCTATATTTATGGTTATATCTATAATTTGTTGCGTTATTGTTTAAGTTCAGATACGTTGGTTCATTGATAGAGGCAAGTTGGATTTGTCGCAAATCGGAGTCGAAGCACTGGGTAGATGTGTCCAGGAGACGTGGACTGAAAGGGTTGTGGAGCGCTACATCAGCAAGTAGGTCAAGAGTTGTCTTGTTCAGGGTAGATTGATTGTCGAAGGACTGACACCAAACCCTAGTCGTAGGTACTTGTATTAGTGCATGTATGAGGGCCATTATCCCTGCTACAGGAGCCCTATACTGCTATATTACGGATTGTTAATATAACAAAGTTGGCTAGTTGAAAATTGTAAAAAGTTGTCTATATTTGTGCACGTGTTGATTTATTGTTATATTTTGTTCCGCTAGGCAAAGTAGTTTGTCGTGATACTTTGATTGGTAGCGTTAGTGATTGTAAGATTGTTATATACCTAGGGGTCACTCCTTAAGGAAGGAGAACACTCCACAAGCCATATGCCTGTTCATACAATATTCATTGACATTATTCCTTCACATCCTCCATGTGGAGTCTCTAGCCTCTATATAGGCCTCATACATTCAATACCATGGATCATTACCATGGTTCCCTCATACCATCCACTAATACCATGGGCCCATTACATTATTACTAACTACTTGTGGTCCCTTACATGATATGGGTTAACCACCTTATTTATTACTATGGCCCATCCCATTATTACATTATTACCTTGGGTACCTCCCTAAGTACCCCATATTACTCCCCTAGGTATATAACATTCCACCCCCCTTAGCATGTTTCGTCCCCGAAACATGGGAAGAACACAAATAATAAGATCTACTCAAAAGAGTAGTCCACTGATACCATGCACGTGCATCTAGCCATCCAAGAGAAAGGTGAACCCTCGATCTCGCTGGTGCCTCGCTCGCTTGAGATGGAAGTTGACCGTGGCAGCTCTTCTGTGTTGATGTGTAGTAGGTGGATCGTCTCTCCTTTCTATCCATCATGTAACTACTTGGTTTCCATGATGGTTGTCTTGCGGGGTGATGTGGGTGATGATATGTTGAAGTTTTAACCCACGATGGCTTTTGCTTGACTTCACCCTACTGTGGTGCCTGTTGTGGTGTCTTATTTTTCAATATGACTTCAACCACTGAGCCCTCCTCTGATGTATCATCACCTGTAACCTTTTCTTCTGTAGCCTCTGTTTGTGTTTGATTATCGATCATCAAAGGCTCATCATCTGATATGTCAGTCCCTTGAACATTTTCTGCTTCAGCCTCCATGTGTTCTACCTGTTTTTGAATGGAAATATCCTGTAATGTAATTTTCTTCTTTTTATACCATAGCTTGAGGAATTTCTTCTGCACATTAATATTGATAGTACCCATGGATTCCATCCAAGGATATCCCAAAACAACATCCATATTATCCATTTCTGAAGCATAAAAATCACCATGCAACACATATTTATCCATAGAAATCTTCAAATCCTTGTACACTTGAACATCTTCATTATCAACCCGTGTATGTTCAATTTGTTTTGCTAGGACTTGCAATTTTTTTGCCAAATTAAACACTGATAAAATTATGTTTACAACTAGGATTGAAAGAAACAATGATCTTCTCTTTCTGAATCAATCCATGCACCTGCAATAAGGATATACCAGTAGGAAATAACCCTTTAGCTTTCATAGTTTCGTTCTTTTCTATAAAAATAGAATCTTTGCTAGGCAATGTGACCTGACGAGCTAACTGGCAAGCCTCCATCCACGTGGAAGGGTGTTGAAGTAGAACTTGAGCTTTGATGGCTTCTTTAAGACCGTTGATAAAACATTCCTTGAAGAATGCATCTGTGAGACCCCTAGTGCAGAAGGCTAAGGCTTTAAAATCGGTAATATATTCCTCCAATGTAACCATCTTTTGGAGCTTACAGAGACGACCCAAAAAAGAGTCTTCCTGTTCAAGGCGATCTAGGCCCGCCATCACAAAAATATTGGCGAAAAATTGAAATGGTCACAGATCCGTCAATATTGCTCAGAATCCCTATTATAACCTGTTTTTAGAAATGGAACCACCATTCTGCATCTGCGCATGTGATATAAATCCTGATTCAGACACTAGAATTTCAGATCTGCGCTGCTACTCTCTCGGCGTCACCCAAAATTTCTGCAAAAAGAGCTGATTTTAAATCAACGATATCTCCCTCATACGGACTCCGATTCGGCTGATTTCTTTTTTGAAATCATGTGTTTTTTCACAAAGATTCCAGATCTACAATTAGATCTTGCAGATCTGGCACCAGGACTTCTAGATCTGTGCCGCAGACGCGCTGCCCTGAAAAATTAGCTGCAACCCCACTGATTTTTAGATCAGCGATATCTCCTTCATCCGGACCCCGATTCGACCGATTTTTTTTTTTGAAATCGGCTATTTTTTCACAGGGAATACAGATCTGCAATCATATTTTTCATATCTTGAACCAAAACGTACATATATGATCTGCAAACTCGCCGCCCTTGAAATCCTGCAAAAAGTAAAAAAAAATCCACTTTTGTGCCCAAGAAAGTGCTCTGATACCACTTGTTGTAGATCTAAACCGGAAATATTATGATAATAGAAATAAACCAAGAATAACAAGATCTGAATAGATAGAAATGCTTATTTATTATCAAACCCTTATGGTAGGGCAACACCATACATTCAGTCCTTAAGGAAGGAGAACACTCCACAAGCCATATGCCTGTCATACAAGAATACTTCTCTTCATATCTCTCCATGTGGAGTCTCTAGCCTTTATATAGGCCTCATACATACAATACCATGCATCATTACCATGGTTTACTCATACCATCAACTAATACCATGAGCCCATTACATTATTATTAACTACTT